>JUFY01022514.1:86718-102110 GCA_001855655.1 Leptopilina clavipes
TCTTGGTTTAATTCTTTGAAAAGAAAACGGGAAATGGTAAATAAAACAAATTAATTTCCGTTAAAACGGAGGGAAAAACCTCATGAAAGATATAGATCAATTAATAATTAATAATATCAATTAATTATTAATCTAACTCTATTCGAGAGTAAACCCAGAACATTTATTGCTCGATGATAAAATATAACAAAAAGCTCAAGTCTAAGAAGTATGACCTTCCTATTTGAGATTTGTATAATAACTAAGGGTGCAATCACATGGAGGCGTAAGAGTCGCGTCATTTCTCATGTAGCCTATATTTTGATTGGCCAATTTTTGAAAATTGTCCAAATTTAAACCAATTAAAATTCTAATACATGAGAAATGACGAGTCAAGTTCCGCGTCTGGTCAACACTTTTAACATTTAAAAGTATCGAGTTTCCGCTCTCTTCATTTTACAACTTAATCCTATGTAATAAAAGCGTAGTGTTTTGTTACAATTTCTAAAGGTTTTTTCTACATATCTAAGGTTATCGTAAATTAACTTAAGTGTGACGAATTAAAATATTATTCGTCACACTATTTTTTATTTACATTTCATTGAATCTCAGAGGGTTTTGTCGTTCTCACGATTTTCTAGTTGGAATGTTTCCAATTAGTATTTTCGGAGAATTCTGATTTAAATAAACCGCGGGGATAAGTTGTGAATCGAAGTTTCGATTAATAATCGATCGAGATATTAGTCGTTTTAAAAACACCTGCAGCTGTCACATTTGTGTGCGAGATGCTGCGAGTGACCTATACATGGAAAAGTGTGGTATTGTGTGTCCCTTAGAAATAAATTCACAAGTGAGAAATAAACTAAAGAAAAACAGTATAAAACTAATGTAAAAAAGTGATTTTTCAACGTAGAAACATCGATTAAACTCTTCCAAATTTGAAAATTAAAAAAGTAAGTTGATTTAAAATTTCTTCCACGTTTTCGGCTTGAAAATAATTTTCTAACCAAACTTTTTTCAACCTTCTCAATAGTACTATAATTCATTCATTGTTTAATATTCATTTCAATTGTTTTTCATTTCTCAAAAATGAAAAACAATTAACGTTCTTGATTATAAGTTGAAAAATAAACATAATTTCACAAAATTATCACATTTTTACATATAATGGCGTCATAATTCACGAGGACGCCATTTTTTTGGAGAGAAAAATGTTCACAAGTCCTATTATTTCCAATAAAATTCTCTCCTTTTTTAATTTTTCTTGTAAAAATGTTCACCATCATTTAATAACGATAGTTTACACAATTTTAATTTTTCAATGTAATAAAATTTTACACTTAATTCATGTCTGATTTACGTACATTTATTGCTGACTTGTACATTTCTTGCCAAATTCACAAATTGGGAATAAATTTTCTGTCACAGTATTTAAATTGATTTTGGTGAAATGGAAAAAATTAGTTTATTTTCGAATATTTTCACAATGTTAATTTGTTCTATTTCTTTGTATTATAAACCTTAAGAACAAAGAAATAAATTTTGTGTTCTTCTTTCTAAGTTCGACACATTTTCTTTTCCTGCTAATTTTTATAATTTCATTGTTATTATTATCATAATTGTTATTATTATTATTAATTCTTATTCTTTTATTTTCAGGTATTTTAATAAAATTAACTAGAATATTAAAAGTGAATGATTGTTGTAACTATATTAATTGCTGAATTTTTTTTAAAACTATTTTAATAGTCGTGGGACGATTTTTCTTTGTTTTAAATGGAGTTACATACTTTAAACGTTTAAAATTCAACATTACCTCGAAAATAAAATATTGTTTGTTTCTTATTATTATTATAAATTTCTAATTCATTTTATATTTATTTTACTTAATTTTTTATTTATTCAATTTATTCGTTTTGAAATAAATTATTCGACTTATATAATTAGTTATTTATTATTTTTGCTGTTTACTTTGTATTAGTTAATTATTAACTCAATTAAATAAGTAATAAAATAAATTAAATAAATTTACTATTTTCTAAAGTGCTTTAAAAACATATTTTATTTTGCAAGTGTGTAAAATTGATCAATTATTATTGAAACAAAATTGTTTATTGATTAGTTAATTGTTACTGTTTTTTTTAACTCATTATTTATTTTATTCATACGTGTTTTATTTTATTCGAATTTTCTCATTGACTATTTTCTTATTATTGTTTATGTTCTTTCGCACTATTAATTTATAATTATTTATATTTAAAACATTCATTAATAATAAAAACGAACAATAGGGACAGAAAAACAGATTTATTATTGAATAATTTATTCAAGGACATTAAAGATTTAAATTGTAACTTTCCCTTCGAGAATGGTTTGGACCTTAATAAAAAATTATTGATTTTAATTGGTTCCTAAAAAATGTCTATTTCTTATTATTATTGATTAATTTAGTTTTTTTTTTAATTAATATTTTTTATTGAAATGACAAAAGAATTTTTTTTCAGTTCCAGATATTCGGAAAAGAAGAGTTGAAAAAAAGGGAATTACTTTATATATAATAACGACAAATTTTGTCGAAGGATAATAATATCAACAATAAGGAATATAATTATATAATTAAATTAAAATGTCGGACTACGAGAATTATCCATCAATCGATCCGCCAATGACACGCTCTAAAACGCCATTACCGATGAATTTTTGGCAAAATGTAAATGATCCACCTGTTGTAAATAGTAGAAAAGCACCATTTATTAACCGTCCAGCTCCGGCTTCAATGAAACGAAAAATGGAACAGGCTGCACACGTTAAAGATTTAATGAAACAATGCAAACCTGTGTCAATTAATTTAGAGCGTTTATCACAGCAGGTAATAACGAAAATGACAAAAAAACGTGAACACCGACAACATAATCACGTTCGAAGAAGTAAAAAACAAGATAGAAATCGTTGGCAAAGGGGTTACGTTGACAAAAGAAAAAAGCCAAAAATTGAAAAATCCACGGAGGGAAATAAAAATCAAACATCACAAGATATGAGACCAACACACATTTGGGGCTGTTGCCGTATGATACCATTCGATAGAAATAGATTAAGAAATCAAAAACGATTTGCTATTACAAATAATAAAGAAGAATTAATTCAAGATATTTCAAAAATTGATACAAGCATCGAATCACCTTCAACATCGAAATTGACAAAAAGTTTCGAAACCGAGAAGCAAACTAACCAAAAAAATATCGGTTCTGATGATGATGACGATCAAACAATATTAAACAATGAGGAAGAGTCTTGCGTTTGTAGACGAATAATTCCTTATAATCGAAAAACTAGTTTTAAAGCAGCGTTAAATTCACAAAATGACAACAGTACACAAGCCGGTGGTAGTAAGAATAATTTCAAGAAAAAAGGTCCAAAAATTGGTCCAAAAATTTCCAAAACAGAAAATTATCATTCAAAAAATAAAACCGAATCATCGCCCTTAAAAAAGACTGAAACAAATTTGAATGATACGAAAAAAAGTGACGACAGTATGGAAGAAGATTCATCATGGTTCAATAATCGCAGTATATGGAAAGTAAAACGAAAAAATCGCTCTCGACGTATTTCCAGTAGTGATGATTCAACATCAAATGATGAGAAGACAACAAGCAAGAAACGTCGCATTTCCAGCAGTGATGATTCAATAACACATGAAATGCCACAAAAGAAGAAATTTACCCATCAAGAAAAATTCACTAATCGAGCAACAAATTCACATCAATCGTCGATATTGACTTTTCTCTATAGGAAGCCAAAACCCCTTATGAAGGAAGTGAGAATAATTTTGTCACGATTGGAAAATATGATGAACGATCCAGATGTGATACGATGGAGGAACAGGGAAATTAAGATAGAAAAAATTGAAGACGAACAAGAAGAACAGGAGGAGAATTTTCAAAATGAAAAATATTATCTTCTACATGAGGATGGAACAATGTCCAGTGAACCAATACCCCAAGAGGCTCTCTATCAATTTGGAAATTATCCACAAGAATTTATACGCATTAATACATTTAATGGTGAAATGCTCGACGTTGCAAATTACATCAATACTTTGCAACAGAGTGAAGTTTATAATCCAGTCAATTCAGCAAATCAGGAACAACAACAACAAGAAAATTCAATCGAAAATGTTGAAAATAATCCCAAAGTATTGTTAATACGACTCGAGACATTGGTCGGTGCACTCGATTCTGAATATTCCGCCTCAGAGATCGAAATTCTTGAGGAGAAATACATTGATTTTTTGCTAAATTCCAATTTCTCGTATGACAAACAATCGCAATCGTTCTTCAATGTTTATAAACGTCTTCAAGCAAAGCGCCTTCAGGAGAAACAAAGGGAAATTCTCAACGAATTCACCGAGCAAATAAATACAATGGACGACAATGATATCGACGAAGATGACAAAATTGCCCTCTCAATGAATGAAATCGACAATAATGAAGTTACTGGCGACGTTGTTGATCATGATTCGAACGAAATTGCCGACGAGGATGAAAATCCATTGGTAATTGCCCTCGAGAATGATAAAATTGACACAATTGTCGAAGATTGGGCATCAGACGATAGTAACAGTGCACCCGATAATAATGAACAAATTCAACAACCATCGAGATATTCAATCGATGCACCTTCACGCGATTCGATTGAATTCGTCACTTGTGATTCACATCCCGAGACAACAGAAGCAACAAAAGAGTCTTATTACATTTCCTGTAAATTTTGCAAAAATAGTTTTCGAACTTTACATTCATTCTCCCTTCACAAGGGCAATTGTCACGCAAAGCATAAAAAACCCATTAAATGCGATCACTGTGGCACTCAATACAAATGTCGACGAAATCTAAACGTACACATTCAACTCATACATGGAATAAATGATGAAAAATCGAAAACAAAAACAATTGACAAAAAAGTGAAATCAACATCGAGTGTTAAATCAAATACAAGTGGAAAAATTATCAACAAAAAAAGATTGCCCCAAGCGAGAAATAATTTACGCTGTGGTGTTTGTTCCATTACACTCGAGACGAAGGAGAGTCTCTTTGATCACATCTATCAGCACACGGAACGTGAATTACAGGAGGCATTTCACGATGCAACGATACGCAAAAGAGATGAGGAACTTCGCAAAGAGGAGAAAATTGCCGCTGAAAATGAATGGGCGAATAAATATGCCCAATGGAAGGACAGTATTCTTTGTAAAAATAATGGCAGCGATGAATCAACATCAACATCGGGACAAAATGTCCAGATAAATTCCTCAGAGGAAATTACCGTTTGCTCATCGAATAGTGAAGAATTGAGAAAAATTTCCAAGGAGAATGAAGCATCACAATCGAGAACATCAGTTATTAAAAGTACAAAAACAACGACTGCGGAAACAACGGTGGTGAAAAAAATAACAATGTGTCCATGCCACAGTAATGATACGTCAACATTAGTGAATGACGATATGCAAATTGAAATGGTATTACTCTGTGAGATTTGTCAGGTATTATTTCGACGATTGGAATGTTTTGAGGTGCATTACAGAGTCAATAGATTATGCAATCGTGACAGATCGAGTCGTTTGCCAAAATTATTTTGCAGTTCTTGTAAAATTCTTTTAAATTCATTGCCGGAAATGCGACGTCATTTGGAGAAACATGCATTGGTGAATCGTCAAGGACATGTTACATTTTTGTGTAATATTTGTAAGGTGATGTTCTTTGGAATTGGATCATTGTTCTATAGTCATTGGTTTAATCATAATAAGGATGTGAATTTTCTCGCGAGTCGTTATTCATTTCCAAAATTGTCCATTGTGCCTTGTATGAATTTAACGGACAAAGTGGGAAATCAAAATAACAAGGAGGAATATCTATTTATTGCTGAACACGTTTGTCGTAATTGCAAGTGAGTAAAAAAAGAAAGAAAAACAAAAAATTATTAATTTTTTTTTTTATTTAGATGAATTAGAATTTAAATCTATTGAAATTTGTTTTGACACTTTTGACCATTAAAAATTAGAATTGATTAAAAGTTCGATCACTTGAAAATTGAATTAAAATTGGAATGAAATTGAAATTTGGATCGATTGAAAGTTTTATTGGAATTTGGATAAATTTTATTTTGAATAGATTAAAATTTGGATAAATTGAATTTTGGATTAATTAGAATTAGAATGAATTTAAATTTCAATCGATTACAATTTTAATCGAGAAATACTTCAAGTAAATTAAATTAAGATTCATTGAAATTTGGACTAAGTAAATTTTAAAATCGATGAAAAACTTTGATAAATTGAAGCTTTTGGATCTAGTGAATCATTTATAGAAAGAAAAAAAACGAAAATCTATAATTCTGTGATTTTAAATAAATTATTAAATTATATTTTAAGCTTAAAAATGTTGACAAAAAATTTTTTCTTAGCTAATCATTTCATTTTGGAGTATTATTGATTAGATTTGTACAATTTAAAGTTTTATTCAAATAAATAATATTTATAATATTAATTAAATAATAACTTAATATTAATTAAAATGGAAAAAAATACAATTTACATCAACAAAAGATTTATAGAATTCTTCACTGGAAGAAAAAAGGAAAACTTTAAATTTTCCCCATTTGATACATTTTTAAATTATTTATAAACAATTTAAACATAGATGTAATTAAATTTTTATTATTTATTTGAAGTTCCAGTGAAAAATTCTTGCAAAAATTAGTAAAAATTGCATTTTTTTCCATTTATTTTTGTTATACAATGAAATAAATAGAAATTAACATTAATTTAATTTAATTTATAATAAGATTTGACTGTGTAATTTAAAAAAGATTAATTTTTTCAACAATTATTATAAACAATTACACTTTTTACGTTTTTTCTACAAATAAGTGAAATTATTTCAGTAGACAAGAAATTACTAAAAAAAAAAGAATTTGCAAATCACTCGTTTTAATAAATTGTTAATATTAATTAATATTAATATTAATTTTGTTATAAACAATTGTTATAAAATAAGTGATCTTTTTTTTCTTAAATAATTAAAATATTCTTAAATAATCTTAAAAAAATTAAGAGAATCTATTAAATTCTAAGTAAGTCAAAAAAATGATTCAAAATATAATATTTAATCTTAATTAATTGTTCGCTGTAAAAAATATGTCTTTCTTTATTTCAGAATACCCTTTGGATCGGAAATTGATTTAGAACATCATAATTGCACTTCAGGTGTTCCAAATGTACCAGTTGTGACAACAACAGTAAGGGTAATGTGTTTGGTATGCAATAAAATGTTTCCCAATAAAATGGAATATTTCATGCACGAATTAAATATAAATCATATGAGAAGCACAAAACCGGAATATGTCACAATATCAACGAATGCCGGTCAAAAAGCTTACATATGCGCTCAATGTAAAACTGTACGTAAATCAACTGATGAAATGAAGGAGCATTGGACATTTCATCGTGCCTGGAGGGAAAAATATATTTGTTCCTATTGTCCAAAATTTTTTGACTCCAATATCAATGTTGTTGAAGCACATTGTAAAAATTGTACAAAAGATTTGAATCCATATTGTAAGGTGTCATTTGAATTAGCCACTTTCAAATGTCAACCATGCAATCTTTATTTTGAAACATCACAAGAGGCAAAGGAGCACAATATTATTTGTTTACGTTCACAATTTGCAATAACTTCCGAATCTTCCAATAAGCAAATTACATCGTCAATTAGTTCATCATTATCAGCAAATGCCCAGCAAGCAAATTCATCAAGTAGTGCAAAAACTTCACCACCGATTTTCAGATTAACTGTTCCTTCCTCAGCCTTATCGTCAGTTGCATCGAAAGCAAAAACTGTAAATAATTCCGAATCCCCATCTCCAAGTATAAATGATGCAAAATTAACGGACGCACCATCCGGTTCGAAAGTGACTAACAGTTTAAGATCATTTCGAACGCAAAAGATTACTGAAGCTCCATTAGAGAAGGACGCAAGTTCCAGTGCAGAGTCGAGAAATAAAAATGGACTCGTTTCGAATGTTGAGGTTATTGATATTATTTCTGAAAGTAGTTCAAAAAGTACAAGTTCGGATATTTTCAAACAACCATCAGATTCAGTTTCTGTGCCTAAAAATATGCCTTCATTGATGGTGGATCAAAATAAACAAATTGAACAATCACTTAAAAGTGTTCCAACAGCCGATGCTGCTAGTCCGGAAAAGAAGAAAAAGAAGAAGAAGAAAAAGACGATGATGACAAATTCTGATCAGAGTGAAGAGAAGAATATTTCCAAGGAGCAAGCACTTTTGAAAGCTAAAAAGAATTTAACGGTGACTGCCATTAATCCTGAATTTGAGTCTTTGCTGACTGAACTCGAAGGTATGGAAATGACTCCAGGGAAAGATTCGAAGCGTCCAAAGAAAATGAGCAAAAAAATCGCTAAGGAGAAATCGAAAGGCAAACAATTGACATTGAAGGAGATTTTAAAGGATCCTTTAGAAACGAACGAGGAATTACCACCATCAGACACTGGTAGTGCATCCTCAAAGTCTGGAAAAACATCCACATTGTCGGAAAACAAGTCAACTAATAGTCCACTTCCCTTTGAAGTTGTTCTTGTCCCAGAGGAAGAAAATCCAAAAAGTAGCGGAAATTCATCATCACAGGTCGATATAAATTCGAATAAATCGGATAATTCTACGACAAAAGCTGCTGAATGTGAAGAACCAAAGGATTCAACTGATCCAAATTCAGCAAGTATTATTGAGGAATACATCGAGTACATTATGATGGATGTAATGAGTGATAGTTCCACATCTCAAAGTAAAGAACCCACGACAACAGTAGCAGTAGCAGCAGCAGAAGTTGCAGTAGCAAAAGCATTGGCAGAAGTAGTAGTAGCAGAACCACCACCATCACCAAAGGAAATATCTCCCCCAGTTGAGAAAGTTGCACCCACACGTTTACGAGTCCGAAGTCTAGCGGAATTACAAGAGATCAAAATGCCCCATCTCTGCGAAACTTGTGGCAAGAGTTTCAACGTTGAGAAAGAATTTATCGAACATACCAAAAAGGGAAATTGCTCCCACTTGAAAGCCGCTGCCCAATCTAAACAAATGACATCGAATTACGAGACCACCACGTTCATTCCAACAACAACTGGAAAGTCACCAATGAACTTCATTCCTCCATTATTGCCAATAGCGAAAAATATTTCCATTCCACGATCCACAGTACCGCCAATTCTCAATCAAAGACGATTGACATTCACTCCACATAGTGAAATAAATCATGTGAATTCTGCATTCAGTTCGAATGTACATCATCGTTCAAGTGCAACGCCAATTCAATTACCGGAACGTATTGGCGGTAATACACCACAGAAACGACCATCGGGTGCAGCGACTAGAATTCAAAATCTCTCACATCCGCCACGTCATCAAACAATGACACCATCGTCAATGATACAACATCAGGGTTTACCGCACACTTACATGAATCGTGCACCAGTGAGAATTAATCAATCGCGACCTACTCCATCGGCTTATAATCCAAGTATCTCATCAGCGCAGCAACAATATCGAGCAACAACCGACGCTTCCACGAGTTTAACTTGCACCACTTGTTTTTTTACTGCGAAAAATCTTGCCGAATTTTCCGCCCATTTGTTAGTGCACTATATGGATAATTCAGCGAATGATACAGCCACAAACATTCAAGGAGTGAGCAATCAGACTGATCCAAATACATCGGCATTTCAAAATCCGCAAATAATTGCGAGTGATATTTATGGTACATCATCGGTCACTGCTAATAATGCAACAACAAGAAGAAATTGGCCTTCAGCATCGAAATACCTCTATGTGTGTCGATTATGCAGTTTTCAAACCGATAGTAAACCAGTGATACGCGAACATGAGAAACATCATATTGAAGTTGAAAATAATCTCCAGCAATTGCAGAAGCAACAGATAATGCATAATACTTATCAAACACAACAACAACAACAACAAGTAGTACAACAGCAGCAGCAAATTCCACAAACTGTTACATTGGTTCAAACGATAAATCAACCGGCTCCACCACCTACAATCAACAGCAAGACCAAAGATTCAGATAAAGGTCCAATTTTACTCTACTCGAGTGTAAGTAATGATGTTTTTCAATGTCTCCTCTGTAATAGTTTCTTTTTTTCCGTGCACGAGGACTTTGTGAAACATTTACAAACAGTGCACAAACAATCGCACAAGGAGAATATACAACAAAATCCAACTGAAAATGTATGCTATGTTTGCGATTATTGTGATCCACCGCAAGTTTTCAATAATGAAATTAATTTACGTAAACATATGGAATATTTGCATAATCATAATTGTCATATTTGCGGACAACGTTGCACATCGAGAGAAATATTACAGAATCATGTGATAAGTCACAAAATTGAAAGTCAAGCTCAATAGAACATGTATATGCAGTTTGGACACATTAGTTAGACATATTATTTTATAGTAATATCCATCAGTAAATAGAAAAAAGACAAATAGAAAATAGTTGAAAAAAAAATTTCCACTTTAAAAATATTTTTAATGGTTTTAATCTCTTAAACTTGATTTCAGTGATTTCGAATTTTGTATTTTTTTAAATTATTCTATACAAATTCGTGAATCAAAATTTTCTATTGAACAGAATTTTTTCTTAAGGGCAAGTCAAAGTCGTAGCAATTTTTCCATTGAAGCTTCATGTAAAAATCGCAACGACTTTTACATGCCCTTAAATCGAATGTTTCTTTAGCCGAATTTTCACCCAAGGAAATTCTTATTAAACTGAAATTCACAATTAAAGAGAATTTCTGTTAAGCAAGAATTTTTTTAAAATAGAATTTAATAAAGTCTAGTGATTAATTAAGTCTACTTAATTAATTGATTAATTTAATAGAAATTTAAATTCAATGAATTTTCATTTACAAGCATTTTTATATTACAAAGGACAAATTTTAGCCGAATTTTTCAAAATTAGAAACTTAAAATTGGTACTAATATAGCAAAAGGTCCGTAAATTACTTTATTATATATACAAAATTTGTTCATTATAAATTCAGTCAAATAAAAATTGGTAAAATAAAAATTCACTATAATGGAAAAATAAATTTTCGGATAAGTAAAAATTCTGTTAAATAAATTGTAGTTTTGGTAAAGGTTCTAAGTTTCGAAAATTTGTTTTAATATTAAATGCTGTATAAATTTGCACTTTTTTTTAATAATTAAAATTATAGGAATTCACCCAAATGAAAATTTTTTTTCTCAAAAGAAAATGAAATTTTTTTAATTAATTATTTTTCTCAAATATTTTATTAATTTTTTTTAAATTAATTTGTTTACAAGATATTAAAAGTTAAAACATAAAATAAACAATAATTCAAATTTTTAGAAATTTTGTTCTTTTTTAAATAAATAAAATCAAATATCTTCTTAAATGTTGCTTTAAAGGGAATTTGTAATTTTTTGTTTATTTTCAAATTTTCTTCTTTTTTTATTGTAAAGAAAATTTTTTTTTAAAGGAGCATTATGTGAAATCAAAAATATTGAATTTTAGTATTTTAATGAAGCGTTTTAATTATTTTCTACTTAACAAGTGTCTTAATTCAGTATTAAGTTTTCAAGAATCAAAAAAATTTCAATTTTTTCCTGATAAACAATGAATAAACAGAGAAAGATTCTTTTTATCCAGTATAAAGTTTAAAATATTTATAGTTTATTTACAGTGAAGTCGATTTTACGATTTTAAAAAATTTTTCCAGAAAATTAAAAAAATCAATCTCTTTTTTTTTCATCTGCTATACGCCATAAGGAAAATGTTGAAATCGATTTTTCTTGAGAACAATGTTTCATTGAGCTATTGCGTTACAACGAAATACAAACCGATTCCAAATTTATTTCATTTTTTTTTTGTAATTAAGAACTAATTTTTCTTTATCTCAATTTTTAATTTCAGTAAATAAATAAATCTAAAACTATACATAATCTCTTGCTTAATCATAAAAAAAATTGCACTGAATAAATTAATCTAAAATTTAAATTTAAATCAACAGCAACTATTTCAATAAATTGAAATTATAATTTTAATCGATTTCAATATTTAAATAAATTAAATTTATCATTTAATTCAATTTTAATATTTAAATAAATTAAAATTAGAATTTTATTCAATTCTCATATTTAAATAAATTAAAATCAGAATTTTATTCAATTCTCATATTTAAATAAATTAAAATTATAATTTTAATAAATTCAAAACAATTTATTTCACAAATTATTTATACTAATTACAAATTTTTTTTTCTGGATATCGGTTTAAATTTTTGAATATTAATTCTCTATCTTCACTTTAATCCAATAGAATAATTTTCTCAATTTTGATAAAATCCCCACCAAACATTCTCTATATTTTCTCCATTAAATTTAAGTAGACAGAGAATTAATATTTTTAATTAACACAAATTGACTGACAACGTTTATCTTGTGATCTTCTCTTTATATTCTCAAATATTTCTCAAAAAATGTGTATTATAAATTTTTCACAAATTACAATGAATGCAATTTATTATTTGTATTTATAGAAAAATCGACTGGCGGGAAAGAAAATTGTTTTTTCGATTTATTGACATGATTCAATGACTATTTATTTTATAAAAAAAAAATACCCGAAAATATTTTTATAATTAATTTAAACCTTAGACTGTTCTTATAAATTGTTAAACAAGTACACAAATTAATTATTTTGTTATTAAAAAAATTTTTTTCTGTAGAATATTCTTTTAACATAAATAAAATTGTTTTCATTATTTTTCTTCGTTAATAAATTGATAATCATTATTAAGAAAAAGAAATTAAAGAAATAAAAAATTGCCAGGAAATTTTGTTTACATTGAACCCTCAGATATAATACTGAATCTCAAATGATAAACGTTGTAAATATGTATAAATTATTAGACATTAGATATATTATTAATTATAAGTTTAAGATTATTTGATGTAGTCAAAAACTCTAAAAACTTAATTAATTACTGACCCATAAAACAGGAAGTCACAAATAGAGCCTTGCTTAAATATATAATAGAAATTTTTCATAATTCACATTGAAAAATCATTGCCAAATAAAACGGAAAAAAAATATAATAATAATAATAATAATAGTAATAATAATCGATTTTTCCTATTTTCTCATACATAATATTTTTTTAATGCTCATTATTATCTCATAGAGTAAATTTAATATTTTTCATTATTGACGAAAGCATTTAAAATTTAATTCTAAATACCCATAGTAATAGTAATGTTTTCGTTCGACTGTCTCAAATCAAAACCAAAATGTTCTGAATGATTGTGGTATTGATTGTGTAATAATTAATGTGTATGTGTAAAATTTAGTAATTTTCCAAAAAAATTTGCTAACAAAATTTTTTTTCAAATTTCCCTTTGATTAGGTGGATTAGGATTCCCTTCGCAAGGATGAAGGCAAGGCAAATAAAAACAAAAGAATAAAAAATACAAAAAAAGAAAAATTAATCACTCGGCGCACAATAAAAAAAATAAAATTGTATAATCTCTAAAAGAAAAAAAAAAGAAAAGCGAAAAAAAAATTTTATAATTTTCAATAATTTCGTTAGGGGCTTATTTTGACTTATTTTGCGAAATATATTTTATTAAATATTTATTATATCAAATGTGACACGTCAGAATTTTTTGATAGAATATTGTTATTTGTTTCAAAATAAGTGGCTTTTCAATACTCTTCATTTTTTCAAGTGTATTTAATTATTTAAAAAAACAAAAAAAAACAATTTTTAAAAATGAAATATTGTTGAGTAAGAAAAAAAATTGAATGGTTTTCTTGTAATGCAAACAAAAACAAAAACAATAATGAAAGAATTTTGTGAAAGAATGTGAGAAATTGCAGTTACTGTAATTTTGGTTATATGTATTTTGATTGGAATATTTTTTTAATAATATTATATGTATTAAGCATACCGTGTTACGTTTCCATTAAAATCTAGCAGAGTATAAATTGAGTGGTTAAATGCAAAAATATTGCAAATAAGCAAAAAAATTTTCTTTTTAAGTTTCCTCCATTTTAACAAATCACCAGCAAAATATTAGAGGACTTTAAATTTATTCTTTACATGTAAACATTGAATTTGTTATATTATATATATATAAAATATAAAAATATAGGAGAGAAAAATAAAAAAAAAGTTCTTCCTATTTTTATTTTTTTTAGTTCTATTTTGCTGACAAAAATAATTTTTATGCAAAAGACTCTTTACAAACTTTATTTAGGGGCAAATATTGTAACTCAAATTTAAATTGTTATTTTATAACTTCTAAAACGATAAGTTTGAGAATTTGCCTTTTATTTATGATATATGAAATGTAACATATTATTATGCAATAAGTTACGTTATATGACATATAGTATTCCAATAAATTGTTAATAAATATAATTTTTTTTCTACATTCTCAAGTGTTGTTTTGTCATTTTTTTCGAAATCCTTCAAACAACAATAAATAATAATAAATAAAATAATAATAATAATAAAAATATTAATACTGTAGTAAATATTTAATTATCTAATAATTAATGATTAATTAAATTATTTATTTAATATGTTACTTGAGATAATATTATTTTATTGACGAAAATTTGCAGAAACATTTTTAATTTTGTTTATAACCTATATATAGTTTACTACTAAATAATTTTATTAAATTTCTCGTCATTAAGTAAATGTTTAAAATTCATTTAAATTAAAAAAAAAACATTTAGATTAAAATTCTTTATGGTTTTTTATTTTTACAAAGTAAATTTATTACTTTTTGGGATAAAATTATTTAAACAAATTCTCAAGAAACATATTTTTCAAAGTGAAAATTATTTTTCTATTTTAAAAAAATCTTTTAAAAAATAAAAGAAAAACACTTATGAATAATAAATATTTGTTTATCAATAACTGATGACATTTGTATAAACAATTGTTTATACTTTAAAGTGTTTAAAAAAATTCGTAGTAAAACTGTCTTTTAAACCATTTTTTTTTTCATTATGAGAAACAAATGCTTAAAAACACTAATTCTTGTATTACGTTTTTAAAACAAAATTTTGAAACAAATTTTTAAAACAAAATTTTGAAACAAATTTTTAAAACAAAATTTTGAAACAAATTTTTAAAACAAAATTTTGAAACAAATTTTTAAAACAATTATTATTGTTATTATTATTATTAATATTATTAATTACTATTATTATAAATAATTATTTTCGGCGAAAACTTTTTTTTTATGATAATTGTTTAAAATTAAACTAAAGATCCAATAGATTT
>JUFY01022515.1:0-13251 GCA_001855655.1 Leptopilina clavipes
AGTGTTAGTGTGAAGAATATCATCACCGATTGAGGATGACTAATTAACGGAATGCTGATTGGGCGCGCATAAGCTGACTGAAAAGGTTTGTAAACATTTATAATTTATAACAGAGACAATTATCATATATTATTTCATATTTTTTAATTATCAGAAATTATTCACATGTCACATGTCCCCATTCACATGGGAAAAAAAAAAAATAATTACCGCCAGATTTATGTTATATTTTGTCAACAATGTTTTCATAAAACTTGCTTTAAAGTTTTTCCCAGGACTGTGTATATGTATATAAAGCGAGTTAACGATTAAATCGCCTGCATTGATAAAAGCAAAGTTATAGAAGATTGAAACGGGTGGGGGTATAATAATGGAAGAGTGAAAAATTTGTTGCGTTGCTTTCGCATGTTGTAAAGTTCCTTAAGTATTTAGCCGCAGGTATGATCGTTACACCTGCGTTACAGTAACATGGCGAATATATATATATATATATATATATATATATATACCCCTATAACATTATGGCAGTATACCTAGAAAAATAATCTCACTGTAGTCCAAGGAGTAATAATGTTCAACATAGTCTTTGCCTTCTCAGGAACTGATCCCGAAAGACGCATTTAGGTATACTTAGCACTTATCCCATGCTTTTTAGAGTAAAATAAAGCCTAAAGGTAAATTATTAATTTCAAACAAATTAATAATGTTGACAAAAAATTAGTTTCTAAATGGAAAATTCTAATTTTTGATTATTATAATATAAAAAATTCAGTATTAGTATTATATTATATGTGACGCTCCACGAAAGAAGGGATCTGTCGTGACAACAATTTATAGGTTATATTTAGAAAAGTTTTTCTTGATTTAGGATTCATTTTTAATTATCTGTAGTCAAAAACAGTTTTTATTAATTATATTAAGTATATAGAATAGTTAATAAAAATAGTTTTTGACTACAGATAATTAAAAATGAATCTTAAATCAAGGAAAAACTTTTCTAAATATAACCTATAAATTGTTGTCACGATAGGTCGTGACCTCTCATGCATAGGCGCCAACCACTACTAATCTTCAATAGATTAGCAGTTTCAAAAAACCATAATTTTGAAAAAGTCCAATAAAAAATTGACAACTCGAATAATTTTTGACCGAAGGTTGCTGAGCGTGATTGCCAGTTTTAGCCGGCTGTATATAACTAATTTCATATTATAATAAATGAATAATAGTAATTATTAGTATAATGGACATAATTTTATGGGTGTTATTAATTCAATAGGTAGAATGAAATAATGACAGAACGGATAATTAAGTGTGTTTGGAAGGTGTTGATTGTCGAATAAAAAATAGACTGTGCAATGACTAAATATGTTTGTAATGTCGATATTGTCCGGTTTGAAGGAAAAGAAGGTATAGAGTATACCATTTTAACTTGAGGGGGGTCGGATATGGCGTTGAGCCGCGGAACCCCATTGTGAATTAATTACCTTGGTTCACCATAGGGGTCTCCAAGCATAAGCGCTGAGTCATCTACTTGTCGATTGTTGCTCCCTTCAGCTTCCATGCATGATTCCTTATCAGACCTCCTATTGCACAATATGCTTCAATAAATGATCAATAAATTCCGGATTACAATTTTCCACATCTTGTAATCCCCTTTTCTTTACAAATTGACACCATTTTTATTTATTCACTATTTATCGTTTAGACGCTAAAAATACTTTGTTCAGAATTAATTTCGTCCTAAACGTTTCAATCTCGTCATTGTAATAAAAAAATCCATAAGGTAAAAATTAGGAATTAAATAAAAAGACTACTCTCTAAATTTGAATTAGTAAAAATTTTAACTATAATTTGAATTAGTGACTCACTTTTTGCTTTCGAATTAGTTAAATTTTAGTAATAAATAGTAAAAAAAATTTTTCTACTAATTTATTAGTATTTTAACATAACAATAGTAAAAAAAAATTTTTCTACTAATTTATTAGTAAGTTTTAACTAATTCAAAAGCAAAAAGTGAGTCACTAATTCAAATTAGTTAAAATTTTTACTAATTCAAATTTAGAGAGTAAGAAGGAATATATCGCGAATAGATCGAGGCTCATGACAATAATATAATAGAATCTGTAATACCCAATGATACATTACGATATATAATAATACAATGCGAAAGAATAAATGTACTTCATTCAGCTTAACAATGCAAATCCGTTGAATAAATTTCAGACTATTTTTTTCTCGTAACTGGTCACGAAGAGGACCCGTCTTTATATATATATATTTTATACGTATAGAGAAGGATATATCCCCTCCACGAGTGATTTCTTCCGCATTGCAAACGGGCGTGTAAGGTCGCGAATAGTGTCGAGTGATTTCAATAGAAATACCAGTGGATATTTCGACATATACAGTGCCAAGAATCACACCTTGAATATTGCGATTGACCCAAGAACTGAGTTAGATGAAGCGCGGACTTTTGAGCGATCGAACGATCCACAGAATCAGAGGAAACGAAGCGGATCGCTAAGAATATATAGCTGTGAGCTTATCTTCTCTATGAACAGAGCTCACACACATGAATAAAATACAGAGGGAAACTAAACATCCATGAATATAATGCACACTCCCCTGCCCTTTATATATCCGTGTGTTACATATACAGTCACCTATCCATCCGTTCGTTCTCACAATTGCTATATATACTCTTTTGTCTCCTTTCCTCGAACTATTCTTCTTTTTAGAATCGTAACACTATTTTTCAGAAGGAAAGGGGGACAATATGTTATTTCGTTTAACGCGTCTACAATTGTTTTCTTTTGAAGGAAACTTGCGGTTTTCCCTATGTATTTTTTACATATTTCACATATTTTTTTACATTTTTCTACTAAATATTTTTCTTATTTTCATTACGTAACGAATTGATTAACGAAGTTTGAAATTTAGATTATAGGACTTGGAATATTTCCAAATTGAACAGTTTAAAAAAACTAATTGTTGCTAATAGTTTCTTGACTCATAAAAAAGTATTTATGCAGACAATACTTATCCGAATGCGTTTATATAATGAATTATTTAATTAGATTTCAACTTCCAAAAATAAGAGAAAGGAACTTTCTACAGAGATAAAAAATAACACGAATATATCGAATACGAGTTGATTATTGTTTTTCCCATCAGAATTAGTAAAGAAAAAAAGTAGACCGCACGGTTCAAGAAAGTAACCACAAACGAAACATCAGCAATTACGTGATATACTTTTTCAGTTGAATGTCAACGTTTTCTTGATTCACTTTTTCTCTCGTATATCAATTCTGAAAGATCGAATCGTTGGATTTCGATAACTGCAATTTTTGTAATTGTGGATTTTAATACCAATCTTTGAGAATAAGCATCAAAGGAGCTATTAGCTGTTTGTCGGTTTTTTTTTTAAAGGACTACATCAGAAGTGTTTATAAAAAATTAATTACTCTCAGGCACTCTTGAGAAGTTGAAGGGTTTCTAGATGAAGTCTTTTCCAAAAGACCTCGGGGATGTGATAAGAAAGGTGTTTATACCAAAGTTATTATATCACATCTCATTTATATATACTGTTTACACTCTTTATATTTTTACATTAGTGTGCGAGAATTTAACACTCGGGTGTTATTTTCCATATTGGCAAGCTAGAATTTTTTATTAAATTCTGACATTCTTATTTTCTAAATATTTTTCAAAGTAATTAAATGTACCAATCACTGTAAATTTAACAGTATCAATTTGACACCAAAAGTATCAAATTGATCCAAAAATTTGGAATCAATTTGATAATTTTGGTATTAATTTGATACTTTCAAGTTTACAGTGATTCAAAGATGTCATCACTGTAAATTCAAAAGTATCAAATTGATAACAAAATTATCAAATTGATTCCAAATTTTTGGATCAATTTGATACTTTTGGTGTCAAATTGATACTGTTAAATTTACAGTGATTGATACATGATTCATGAGTTGAAGACATGTTTGTGGTATGATGATCTTTCTGTACAATTTTTACGAGGTTCTCTTAGATTATTATACTTACCTGTGTGATGAAAATTTGTAGTAATGTGAACCGAATATTGTCCTTGAGACTTTTATAATAAATCAAAAGATGAAATTAGATATTTAAATTCCGTTGCCACGTAAAATGAGAAAACGTTTTTCAGCTTGAAAGACTCTTGTACTTTCGGATCTTCTTAGATCTTTACAAATTCCGCAACACTTGGGGGATGCTTAGAGTATACAAGATTATCAAGAAACTAAAGTTTCAAACCAGAGGCTTTTAAAATGACTGTCCTTTATGGGCTTTATGTGAAAGCATCAATACAGGATGAGAGCGAGGGGTTGCTTTTGCGTTCATATATATATATAGGGGAAGAGTCAAAATGAGAGCGTCACGTTTTCTTAAAACGCGTCTTTCGCTACCGAAGCGAAAGGTCCCTCAGGATCCGCATGAGAGGTGGCTAGGATTCCACCCCTGGCACCCTTCATTCGTTTGCGTTGATGAGTCGAGGCAAGTAGTAGAAGAAGATGAAGGAGAGGAAGAAGGAGATGCTGTGAGGACTTTCTTTCCAAATGAAAGGGGTTGGGTCAGAAATTTAAGATATAGCTCTATATACGTGCAGACTCGTTTGGATGAGGTGAATCTTAAAGAAAGTGGTAGTGACGAGGAAGGGCGACGCTGGTCGTGGTGGAATTAATGTACGCACTGGGCGAAATTCAAACCCCTCACTAACACAAGTCTTATCTTCGCATCCACGTATCAAGCATCCAAGTGCGCGCGGGAGAGTTTTGGGGGAGACAAGAGAAAGTAAGTGAAAGAGAAAGACATGAGAGAGCACAGAGACTTTTATTGATCGGCTGGCAAAAATTCAGGAACCCTCATTTCGTGCCTCCGTGCCCCCGACCACTGCGTCCTGAGAAAAAGTAGGCTCCGCCGCCGTTGTTCTATAATCTTTTACACTTAAGGGCTGCCAACCCTTTCTGAGCACACCCGGAGGCCTCTAGGACGTTTCTTCAGTTTCTTCCACCTCTTCAGAAGACTCCTCCTTTTCTCATTGTCTGATGATTCCTTCGTCTCTGCGCTTCTTCCTTCAGCGTTCCTAAGGATTCCATTTACAAGGAGAAGCTGCCGTTGGATCCGCTAGACGAGTACCCACTTGGAAGCTCTCCCTCTCTCTCTCTTGCTACCTGACTATATAGGCTAAGGTGGATTCATCAGCTAGGTTGAGGGCTATCTCCACTTGGACCAGCTTTCCGTTAATTTTAACGTTTTATTCCTTAGTGGCCTCTTGACTGCGCTGAAACTTGGATATAAGAGAATTTCTTCTCTTTCTTCTTCCTCAGTCATACTGACCTTATTTTTTACAATACAATTTTACAATTTAGATATCAAGCTGTGTGAATTGATCTTCAAATTCCAGTCGCTGTTTCTTAAGAGCACTAAAAGTATGATAATTTTAAAAACGTGTGGTGACTATATATATTAAATTTGACTATGTTCAGAGATACTTAATATTCCTAACAATGCGTGATTTAGGGATAAAATAAAGGCCCGTGCAGAAATTGCCTACTTTTCCCTATTTAAAATCGGGCTCTAACAAGGGACTTGCAAGAAACTAGGAAAACTAGTCAGACCCTTGCTAAAGCCCTATTTCAACTAGGGCCAAGTGAGTAAATCGTAAAAATATATATTCAATTTTGAAACAAACACGCAAATCTACATCTTTCCGCGGAAAAGTGATAAATATAAAGCATGTTTCCTGGAATGGAACGCGGGCGATAAACGATCATTGGGGTTAATGTCGTTGTTACATTGTGACCACATATAGTTGCGAGAGAGGGGAAAAGGGGGAACACGAAGAGCAAAAACGAAAAGAAGAAAGGGGGATGAGAGTGAGAGTTTGAAGAGAAAAGAAGTTTGTGAGAGGGCAAAAGGGGAACTTGAATTGAAGGAAGATACGAGTTGAGAGGAAATAAAAAAATGAAATCAGATCGCACCATTCGCTTCGGTCCAGAGTATATATATACATACACCTAAGCAATATAAGACAGGTAAGCGCGAAAGATCAACTATACGAAGAAGAAGATTGCATAAGATATAGGACTATGGAAAAGAGCGGCGTGTCCGAGCAATTACTGTCCAGAGAAACGGAACATGCATCATCTTCGCACATCTTTATTCGAGCACATAGCTCATGCAAGTGCGCGCACTATGCATGCCTGCGCATACACAATACCGCGGACACGGATCTTGGAATCTAAAGTTTCTCTCCTTTCCATGTGTTTATAGTTCAGCCTCTCGACTCATATACGGAGAAAAGAGTTATTATGCGATCGTTATGTCTTTGAAAAAGAAAAAATGCACCGAGGGAAAATTTCCACAGAGCCAACCTACCGTGTCTTTACCTTATGATAGTACAAAGCGGAAGCTCTAAAGATAGTGGGCCAATCACAGGATCTTGAAACCGAGCGTGTAAACTTGTATAAGCAAAATCGTACATGTGTGCGTGTACTCTACGCAGTAATTATGATTATCAAATATTTTTATCATTCAACAAACCTTTTGTTTAATTTTCTGTAAATCATAATTGCCGTTGATCTTTTGTGGTTGGGAGGGGAACTAAGATTTCGGATTCAAGTAATCTATCCCATGCAGAAATAGCCCCACTTTTCCCTATTTAAAATAGGGCTCTAACAAGGGCCTTGCAAGAAACTAGGAAAACTAGTTAGACCCTTGCTAAAGCCCTATTTCAAGTAGGGCCAAGTGGGGAAATTTCTGCACGGGATAAAATAATACATAGTTCTAGAAGATGAATAATTGTCCCCTTCTGGTTACTGACGAATCTCATTTACCATCTATTCTTTATTCCCGCATTTAAGAATGTTCTATTTTCAAGCAATAGTTTTTCGATTTTCTAAGCGTTGCATTCATTCCTCTGATTGCGGAATTCATCTTGCAGGAGTACAACGTGAGGCGGTAGTAATAGTAGAGAAGATGATAGTCCAGAAAATCTCGGGGATAAGATAGAAAGCTGGAAACGATACGCGAAAGGGTTTTCGAGAGTCTTTGCTGTTGGTGTATATGTATCTGGATGATGGGAGTATAGGATATATAGACTGAAGAAAAGGACGAGAGAGGGGAGGCCGTGAGGGTTGCTGAAGAGATGGAAGTCGACGACAACGCAACAAACAATGGAAAGGTAGTCCTGGGTAACAATAGCTCGTGTGGAACAAACACATCTTACCCCCTTCCTTGATTCTCTCTTTCACGCTTCTTCCCTCCAAACTCATACCACTGTGCGACTTCTTCCAACTGATAATACCTCCTTTCGCGGCCTTTCAGACCAAACACTATCGGAGATCCACATATACTTATTATGTTACTCCTCATCGTGACTTTACTTCAGTGAAGTGCGCCTCGATTGTGAAAATTCAACTCCATTTCTGGCTTTGGCATTTTGCTTTCATCAGATTTTCTTAGCGAACAATTCGAAAGATGCATGTATCCAATTCCCGTCAATTATTCAATTCTTCATTTTCAACTCTCGAGATATTTTTACCAAAAATAATAGAGGACAATTAATATTATTATTAATCGTCAGTCAATAATTAAAATTCTATCAGAAGTAGAATCTCTTTTTGTCCTTATGGTTCTCATATATTACAGTAAAAAAATTTTCCGCTCTAGAAAGATGTTTTGTCTTACGAAAAAAAAGAATTCTTTAAAACTGCAGAACTGTCTTTTCCTTAATATTGGGTTTGAATGATCCACGCTCTGGAGCTTACGAACGGATATTCAGCGAAAATCTTATTACATTGTGCAGCACTATATGAATTCTATCTGTCTCAAATTACGTCTTGTATTAATAGTACAGTCTGAAATTGTTATAGATGATTCGGAGGTTTATTGAGACGATACATTATTGAACTAAAATGATAGATTATTGATACTTGAATATATACGTTGAGTCTGCTCGATTGAATCAAAATTAAAATGGATATACAGTTATAATGAATAAAAAAATGTACAAATATAATTAATATTACGTAATAATAAAGAATAAAAATACCGAATAATAATACCGAAGAATAATAATAATAAAAAATAAAAATATAATCAATTAGTAATAATAATAATTGATGATCAATATGGAATAATAGTTGCAACAAAGAAGTAGTCTTGGGAAAAAAAAGTTTTCTAATTAGGGAAAGTTGTATGCTGGCGAAAAGCCATTAGAAATAATGTCAATTTAAAAGTATACATGTGTCGACTTGTAGGAAATATCTGCCTTTGATGGTTCTTCGCAGGTAGAATTAGAATACCTCGTTTTGAGAACGGAAGTAGGGTATGAAAATAGGATGTGATGCTGGGGTTGAAGGGTGAGTAACTCGGAAAAAGAAGAAACTGTGAAGAATATAAAATAAAAAAAAAAAAGAAACGAAAGGAGCCTCGAACTTTGCTCTGTCTCTGGTGCGAGAGCTTATAACTGAAACGACTATGTCAAATTGCATATTTTTACTTCTATACGCAGTGAAGGTACTTTTCAAACCTAAAGTAGCTTTAGAAAAACAAGAAATATTCCTTATTTACTTTTCCTAAACTTCAATCTCAAAAATTAACATTTTCCTTTTTTCTTAGTTCTTTCAAATTGCGTTAGTTCTACATTGTAGGTTTTTCGGTATGGTTATCACTGAAGAAGGAAGTTTAATATTTAATCTTGTCCTTGTACTCAGCCTATTTCAAATCTTGTTTGGTCTAAATTTCTATTCTAATTCCATTCTAATTATTTAGTCTACATTTTTATGGCTCAATTCATAATTGGGCCAAATAAAAATTAACCCACCCGTGCAGAAATTGCCCCAGTTTTCCCTATTTAAAATAGGGCCCTAACAAGGGTCTTGCAAGAAACTAGGAAAACTAGTCAGACCCTTGCTAAAGCCCTGTTTCAAGTAGGGCCAAGTGGGGCAATTTCTGCACAGGTGCCCAATGTTAAGGTCAAGGAAGAATTGAGGCTGAAGACTAAGCACAAGAAGAGTTGGTCGAATAAAGATTAGGACAATTTAAAATGAGATGGAATCTATTCGGTGAAGTGAAAATTAGGTCAAAGGAAGATTAGGTCAAAGGAAGATCAGGTCAAATGAAAATTAGGTCACGTTCGCAAAATGTGACAATTTAATTTAAAGGAAATAAGGAACAAGGTTTTTTGAAATTTGTCGAAGAATAATAATAATAATTAAGAGTTCCTTGCCCACAATCATAGTAATGGTTTGCTCTGTTCTGGTATAATGCGGTCGGCTAGACACTCGCAAACGCACTTGTACCACTACAGTGGCACCTTCTCCATTTCCATCTATACGACTCGCTGACTCCACTCTCCCAGGGGAAAGGAGCTCGAGAAATATTCTAATAAGCAAAATTTTCGCTTTTGTATTTAGGGAAAAAGGGAAAGAAAGTGGCATCGGGTGAATTTGCTCAAGTTAGAGTGAGATGCCCGAGAATAAGCATAAGAGAAAGAGGAATGAGTAGGGTGAAAGATTCAAGGTAGTCGCCATGGTGGTGGTGATGCTGGTTGAAAAGAGAAGGTGGAGGATGGTCGTATTGTCTCTGTAGGGTGGTTGCGCCGGGCCCCGGGGATTGGAGAGGAGGAGGGAGGGAGGGGTGCTGGAGAGCATCCACACTCTCTCTCTCTCTCCTTCTCTCATTTCGATATATAGGTGGAGAACTTGCCTCAAGAAGAGAAGCCGAAGAAAGAGAAAAGAAGGGAAAGCGAGCGAGTGACGGAGAAGATGGAGCAAGAGAGAGAAAGAGGAAAGAAGCGAGAGAATGAATCGGGGGTACTGTAAGGGGTAAGACGTTGCATGAAGGGTTGGAAATGTAGATAGAATTTCTTCATTTCGCGTCCCTCGGCCGCCAACTTCCTACACCCCCGCGACTACCCTTGTGCTTTCCACCTCCGACCTGCTGTGCCACCCTCCGGCCCCTCATCAGCCCCGCACCATCTTACCCATCGTGCACCACGACTCTCTCTCTCCCCACTCATTTCAGCCTCATCCCCGCCATTCTTTCTCTTAAGACTCCGCGGCGGAGGAATCGTTAAAATCTGGCCGTTCCAACCCCCGGTGCGGTGCTCTCTCACACCCTCCCGTCCCCTGTCGCCCTAGCAATGTACATATACCTACCTACAGTCACCAACCCTTGAACGTCGCTCACTCACTGCTTACTTTCTTGAAAGTACCCCCTCCCCCCTACCAGAAGGTATGGAACAACCCCCCCATACCTTCTTGTAGGGGGGAGGGGGTTGTTCCGAGAAACGAAAAAAATAGAGAGAGAGGGAGCATTTCACCCATTAATCAAAAAAGATGCGTGTACTTGCCATCACCTTTTCGATCGTCCAACCTCTCCAAGATCTTATATTCCTATAAACCTCCTGCCCCCTCCCTTCCTGGCAACCCAATAATCCCCAGCCAGTGGAGGACTCTGCGTCTCGTATGACGTGAATAATAATTACCTTCAGCGATCGTGTATGCTGGCAGGCTCTGCTATGCTGGTACGACGCGACCAAACCGACCAAGGAGGGTGAAGCATATAACCATTCTCGAAGGTTGTATACCATTTTTCGCTTGATTAATGGATGAGTTTTTTATCAAAACTTGCGTAAGAGTTAGATCACTTGAAAAATTTCATTGCGTGAATTGTAAATTCAGTTTGGATTTTGAAATTGATAAAAGGGGAATTGGTTTAGATCTCTTGGTGCGAAATTAGGTTTCATCGTTTCTTTCCACTCGATTGGAGTGAAGAAACTTTTTAAATCTTGTGGAAAAAAAATAAATTTGTAGAATTGCTAGTTTGCTGTGACAAAAAAAAAATTGTAATTTATTAGTCTCCGTTTATTCGGTTTATTTGTTCGTTTTTTGGTTTATAGTAAATATTTAATGTTCGGCGCGTGAATTGCCGAAATGCTCTAATGGCGAATCCCTGCAGAACAGCTGACAAGTGTGCGTGCGCATCGCGTGGATTCTGCGCAGTGATTAAGGAATTTCTAACCAACAGACTAACCTGAACTTTGTAGTATTAAAATATTACTTGAATATTACGTCAATAGTGTAATGTAAATTGTATTTTCGAAATAAAAAAAAGTATTTGACGATGAAATATTAAGAATTCAGAAACAAAATAAATTGAACGTTTTATGTTACTCCAATTTAGAGGGCAAATTTTGTTTGTTTGTTTAGAGAAGTGTAATACGATTCCTGATGTAATACACAAAAAAAAAATGTGGTACATACGAGACGCTGGGTATTTTCATGAAAGAGATATTTATTAAGACGGGGATATTGTTTAGCGCCGAGGGCAAATTTTACAGAGGCGCTCACTCGTGAGTCGACGAATGAAATTGTTTATAAGATTTTCGATACGCTTAGATAAAATTTCAGAATCAAACCTGGTGTCTATTCTCATCTTACTGAGAATGACGACGTCAAAAACGACAATGACGTCGTCGACAAACGAATGAGATGCTCTATATATCACGTGCGATACGAACGCGGAGAGAAGAGTTTTCACCCTCTCTCTCTCTCTCTCTCTCTCTCTCTCTCTCTGCGCTGCGTGAAAAATATGTAAAGTATTGATTGCATTTTATAATTACTTGGGAGCCGGGCGTCTTAGCTACCCTAGTGCCACCCCAGTTTTCTCTCTCTTTCTCCAGCAGCCCCACGTTTCTCGCACCCTCCCATCATCCTCTCGCGCGTCTCTTAGTTTTCTCTCTCTTTACTTTTGCGCGCGCCCTCTCTTTTGCATCTCTTTCTCTTTCTTCTCTCAGTCTCCTACCCAAATGAAGAAGAAGAAGAAGAAGTATACGTTCCTTTGGCTGTTACTGTGAAGACTATGCATGTGAGAGAGAACTTTGGAATGGTCGTTTCTCGTGTGAATACTCGCGTGGTGATTCTGTGTGGATCGCAGACGTACGAGAGAAATAACAGAGTGAGCGAGACAGTTAGAGAGAGATACAACGAAAGGACAGGGAGATATTAAGACGGAGGGTTCCTTTACTTTCAGTATGCAGATCGATTGCTGAATATTTCAGGGAGCTAGAAAAATTTAATTGCGATCCTCCGTGTACCCAAATGGGGTGGTTGTCTTTCCATCAAACAACACACACAATATTGGAAAATTTCTTCTTTTTCTCATTGTCAAAATTCTTATATATAATTTGATGAGACTTGTACTAAGAGATATTAATTTGAATGTAAGTGGAAAAAGCTACATCCTGTTTTAAAATGTCAGAATGACGTGCGATATAAAATTATTAATTATAAATTTAAACTTATCTCTATAATTCAATGTAATTATGTAATTTTAATTATCTTCAATTTTATGAATACATGTTAAATACAGTTTGTCTGGATTAAAATTAAATTAGTCAACATAATATCAATAATTGATAAGGTTTATTTTCTTACCCAATAGTTTAATAAATTATTCAATTCATCTTTTAACTTCTGAGCTTACAATCACCTGATTATGCTTGACTAATATATCAAAAGTTATAATTAAATATCATGACATTTCTGGTCAATAAACACATCCGCTTATTCATCAATTATGAATTTATATATATCCCACCCGTGCAGAAATTACCCCACTTTTCCCCATTTTAAAATAGGGCTCTAACAAGGGCCTGGCAAGAAACTAGGAAAACTAGTCAGACCCTTGCTAGAGCCCTATTTCAAGTAGGGACAACTGGGGCAATTCATTCTCTGAATGTTTTTCCTATCCCGTGTGGAAATTGCCCGACTTCTCCTTATTTGAAAAAGGGCACTTATGAGGAATTAGTGAGGCCAACCACACTAGTAATATCTAGATAGGTGATAATCAGGCGCTGACTAGAATGCCCTGTTTTTACTAATCCAACCACACTAGAAATGTCTAGATAGGCGATAATCAGGCGCTGACTAGAATGCCCTGTTTTTACTAATCCAACCACACTAGAAATGTCTAGATAGGCGATAATCAGGCGCTGACTAGAATGCAGCTCCGAAATTCAAATAGTAGTTTAAGTAAAATTTCTACCAAGCTTGCATAGCTGTGCGGTGTATGCGTCCGACTTGCGTCCTCGAGGTCTAGGGTTCGATCCCCCGTGCGTGCGAGATTTTTAAATCTTAATTATAAGTGTTTTGTGTATAATGTTAGTTTATAATGTGAAGTGAAAAATAAGTTTAAATAATAAATAAT
>JUFY01022517.1:0-25555 GCA_001855655.1 Leptopilina clavipes
GGGGAGAAAGGATGAAGCTGTGCAAAAGGAGAAGTTCAATCAATGTAGCTTCTAACAACTGTCAATCGTCGTTTCCGACGTGTAGGTGCTAGTTTTACAAAAGGCTCATTCTATCACGTACGAGTCAGATATTCTCGATCTTTCACATTATATAGACAGAAAAAACAATACCAGTGGTTTTTTTTTCGTAACAAAAGAAATCAATTGCGACTTTTAAACATCCAACGGAATATGCGGTATTTATGTAAAAAAAAAGCCTTCTATTAAAAGAACAACTTGCTTTTACATAATTATATTCATTATAAAAAATTGCTCTATTTAAAAATTATTTTTTCCTTTTTTTAATTCCATTTTCTTCCTTTTCATTATTACTTTTGTCTCATTTTATTTATTTATTTTTATTTTCTTTTTGTCAATGTTCTCTTTCTTTTAAAATTATACCTTATTTATAATACAGACTAAATAAATTAAGTTATTTGATAAAAAAATAATTTTCATTCTTTATAAGTAGTAAAAACCAATAATAGTCCGACAGAAGACATCGAAATTGTTGAAAAATTATCACAGTAGTAAGAATCAATTTTAGTCAGACTTCTTTCAAATTTTATACTATTTATTCTCGGTGGTAAAAATAAATTTTAGTCAGACAAAATCCTTTCCAATTCTTCTAATTTACTCTAAGTAGTATGAATCAATTTTGGTCAGACAAAACCTCTTTAAGTACTTGTAATTAACTGTTTTGTAGAAAAATTCCATTTTACTCGGACAAATCATTTTGGAATATTTTTAAATTAGTCTCAGTAGTATAAGTAAATTATAGTCAGACAAAGCACATTTTGTACATAATTTGTTGTCAGTAGTATAAAACAATTTTGGTGAAACAAAATAATTCTTAATTCTTGTATGTTACAACTTGGCTGACAAATACTGACTTGTACTACTTATTATCAGACTATAAAGTATATTAAACATCACGTCTGACTAACACTGACCTATACCACTTATTTTTGAAACTACAAAGGATATAGAACATCTTGTCTGCCTGTACTACTTAATTTCAGACTATAAGAGATTTTGAATATATTGGCTGACTAATACGGACCTGTACTACTTACTTCCATACAATAAAGTTCTTTTAATATCCCGTCTGAATAACAATGACCTACACTACTTATTTTTAAACTCTAAAGAAAGTAAAATGTCTCGTTTGATTAATACTGACTTGTAGTACTTATTTTCGGACTATAAAGGATTAAAAAGGACTTGTCTGACTAACATTGACATATACTACTTATTTTTAGAAAATTTTTTTTTTAAATATCTTGTACGGACTGAGATTATTTTCACTAATATAAAAATATATCTGTTTGAAACAACTTGTCTGACTAATACTGACTTGTACTACTTGTTTTCAGCCAATAAAGTATTTTAAATGTCACATCTGACTAACACTGACCTATACCACTTATCTTCAGATTACAAAAGATATTCAACATCTGGTCTGACCAATATTGACCTGTACTACTTACTTTTTATTTGTGCAAGAATTTTCCAAAAAAAATCGTTTTGTAATGAAGATAAGAGTTGTCTTATCAATTAATTTAAAAAATTTATCTAACAAAACGTTTTTCCCAAAATGCTTTTCGAATTTAGCTTCTGTTAACGTAAATTATCAATATCAATGTGTGTGTGTGTATGTGTGTTTCCGATTTATACTTTTGAGATGAGATTGTATGGGTTGGGAATCGTTGTGTAGCAACGGGGAAGAAAGAACTTGGACCTGCGCTGTGCCGTATCAATTGTGGTACGAAAGGGGTTAGTGAAAGGGGTGGGTGCTTGCACCAGGGGTGTTAGTCACGGCCCATCTGCCCATCGCCCAACACGTAAGTTTCGTATTTTGTCTATTCTTTTATATTCAATTTTTTAACTCATGTCAAGCACTCGTGCCACATTTTCAAGTGTCTCTAAATTTCCCTCTTCCCCCTACAATCCTAAATTTCTTGTCGGAGTGAAATATAAAGATTTTGCGCAATTTTCGAAAAATTTTACCCCCCCCCCCCCAGAAAAAAAAGAAAATATTATCATCATCATCATCCGAGAAGGAGAGCACAATGGATTTCTGTGTTTCCACCAAAAATGGCGGTTGCAGGGGCAGAAATTGTAAATTTCACACTATATTCGATGTTTCTGTATTTATTGCTATGATAAAAAGATAAAAACACATCGCTTCATGTGTCTAATATCAACAAAAACAGGAAAAATAATTTACACACAATTATGATAATTTTTAAACCAGAAATATTGTGAAAATAATTTCAATTGCTAATCTCATTAATTAAATAATCAATTTTAAAAGAATATTTTTAATTTTCAACAAACAGACAAAATTTGCATTTTAAAGATGTTTATCGAAAAAGTGATTAAAATTTTTTCCGTATGGAAGTTAAAAAAAAAGGGGGGGGGACCGCGGAAAAAATATCTAAAGGTGAAAAATAAGGAAATTTTTCAAATAAACCTGGTGGAAAATTTTTAATTCAACTGTTATTGAATGTTTGTTTTATTGCTTCTTTGAAAAACCGATCGAGAATCGCGTGCGTTAGGGAAGGTCAGTCTCTCTCTCTTCCTTTGAGAGCGAAATTATGTGGCACGTGCAACTCACGCTCAGTGATAAACAGAATGTAAAATATAATTTGACGATATTATACTATTTCAAAAGAGTGATAAAAAATTTTCACCCAAAAAGAAATGGTAAAATATTCAATATGGAAAAATTTATAAAACTGCGAAACATATTTTGGTTGTGATTTCTTTTTCGTTGTTTGAAAATCTCATTGATGAATGAATGTAAAACTAATAGACTAATTGGAAATTAGTAATTAAGGTAATTGGAAAAATTAAGTAAGTACTTGAAAAAAGTGGCAGTTTGTTTAACAAATTGAGTTATTATTATTAATTTTTTTGTTATTAACATATCAACTATTTGTATCCTCTTGTAGTTGTGTATATTCTGATAACAGGCAATAATGTTTCTAACATAAGGTTTTTCGTTTAAATATATTATTAGTGTGGATAAATCGAATAAAAACAACTATAGACACTTAAAGAATCACTAAACTTATTGAAAAAGGGCAAATAATGACATAAAGCTAATGTCTAGATTACATCAAAATTTATAATTTAATTATTTTAGTTTTACGAAAATTAAAAATGAATCGCTCATAATTATTGATAATTTGCTATGAAAGATTTTTCAATTTTACATCTTAAATTACTGATGGTGTAAAATTTAAGAGACATTTAAAATTATGTTCCGTTTTCTTTTGTATTTCAAAGAATTTAATTATAACTTTAGACAAAGGAATAATATGTCAGCATATCTATATATATATTCTTAAACAGTGGAAATATTCCCTAATTAAAATTAATCATCAGATTCAATTAATAATAAAATTCTCATTGAAATTTAATTTCTAAAAATTTGGATCAATTTTTAAATTTTAAATATAATAGAATTTAAGAAATCAGTTTAGCAAAAATTATTGTAATTCTGGAAAAAAAATTTTCTAAACATTATTTCTGGAATGAAAATGTTTTTTAAATATTAATCAATTTTTTACGGCCGAACAGTATGGAAAACATTTACTTTCGGGATATATTAGTTCCAAGAAAGAAGCATGTCACGACATTTTTCGATTCTACAAGGCAGAAATGCTGCTTTTTGTATTTTTAATTAAAAAAAATAATAATAATAAATGGGGTAAGACTATTAAATTAAATAAATAATTTAATATTGAAAAAATAGTAGTAAAATTAAAATAATAATAATAGGCTAATAAATTGATAACTAATGACTTAATAAATAATACTACTACACAAAATCTGTTTAAAACACCTTGTCTGACTGATACTGACTTGTACTACTTATTTTTAGACTATAAAGTATTTTAAATGTCTCGTCTGATCAACACTGACCTAAACTACTTATTTTTGGACTATAAAGGATTAAAAAGGTCCTGTCTGACTAATATACTGACTTGTACTACTCATTTTAAAGACTATAAAGAATTATAATATCTTGTATGACTAACATCGACCTGTACTACTTATTTTCAGATTATGAAGCATATAAAATATTTTGTCTGACTAATACTGAACTATTCTACTTATTTGCAGTCGTTGAGAGATTTTAAATGTCATTTCTGACTGAGAATATTCTTTACTACAGAAACACAAAATTACAAGTGTTAAAAATCTCTTGTATGACTAATAATGACTTGTACTACTTATTCTCAGACAGTAAATAATTTTTATTTTGAATTTATTATAATTTACTCGAAGAAAAAAAATGACCTCTTCTTATTTATGTGAATTGAAAGAAAATCTTAGCCTTGACATGCATTTTTAGAGAAGTCATGTGTTATATATACTTTTAGTGAAGTGAAAAAATTTTGTTTCACTTCTAAGTGGAAAATTTGATTCTTTTGTGTAATTAATGAGAACAATTTTTTTTCTTTACAAAATTGAAGCACGTGATAATGGCAACACTGAGTGACAAGTTCTCTTTCAGAATTTATGAATTGCACCACTAAATTTGATATAATGACTCGGTCAAGTGTTCTCTTCGACATGTTAGAGTTTTCAAGTGTTTTCATACACTATACTCCTACTCAATATTAAGTTAAAAGATTTCAAAGAGGAAAAAAAATGAAACATTCAGTTTACGAAAATATAAAAATCTTATTTTTAGATATAAAATATATTAGATAAAATATAAATAAAATATATAATAATAATAAAATATATAATAATATAAAGAAAAATATTTCTGTAAATTAATATATAAAATATCTTTAAAGAAAATATGTTAATTTTGTTTTAGATTTAAAAAATTTTATATTTAATGCGAAAATTTAAGTTTATCATAAAAGTTTGACCGCAATTAGTCAAAATACATCTTTTTTCTGAATGTAAATGGTGAAATTAAGGGATATAATTGTCCAACATTTAATGCTGAATACTTAAACGAATTTTTATATTAAAAATTCTTGTGTAAGACTCACAAAGAAATATACAAAATGCCAGAAGCAAAATTCTTTTTCCACCCAGCTTACAATCGTTGCTTTTATACTTTTCTGAGTTAAATTTTCCTTCTTTTTTTTCTCATTCCCTTTTGAAAAAAATTCAAAAACATTTCAAGATTTATTGCAAAAAATTGCGTACCATTTTTAATTGAAGATAGAATACAAAAATTTAATAGTCCAGAAACAGGATTTTTGGAGAATTTATCTTGTTCGATATCAGAGACTGGAAAACTGACTAACTGAAAAGAAAAACCAGGTAAAGGAAAGAGGGACAATGCTCCAACTTTTCTTTGTGTTGAAAATATATTTTTGAATCCAAAAGTTCGCTCTTTCCAAATAAGAGTTCATTTCCTGTAGGAAAAATTTTGGTTTTTAGGTACACTATGCTGGTGTGTTTCTATGCGTGATGAAATATTTATGTGGTTAACAATTTATCGATGCATATATGTAAGTGGGATGAATTCACACTAACTAAACCATATAAGTCACTCTTGAATTGTATTTTCTTTGTGAAGACTCTGACATTTTCAAAGTTTATTGTGCACTACTATTCGAATGTTTCTTTGTAACCAGCATGGTTCCAGTTGGCCCTGTTTCAACTTTTCCTCCGTTCGATGACGAATGCTATGAGCAAAAAATATCTTCAAGTCGTATTTCATCGAGTGGAATTCCCAATTTCTATAGACAATTCGAAATAGGAAAGCGATTCTGGGATGAAATTATTAAGCCGTAAAGGGGAACTCTCTCTCTCTTTCTCTGTCCCTTTACCTAGTTTTTCTTTTCAGTTAGTTAATTTTTCATAGTAAAGTGTATTCAATACTCTGTTTCAATTAGATTTTGGACAACGGACAAGGACTCCTTGACTATTTCCTGTTGTGGATCAATTGATGGTGTCTTCAGGTAGTGAGATCACTTTATTAAAAAATTAAAAACAATCACCACATTGTTTTGTATTATTTTCTTTTCTCTTGTGCTTTAAGTTGTTTTTGCAATAATCGCCAGTTTGCTTTGATTTATCACCTTGTTCCTTAGTTTGAAATGTATCATAGATAATTTTTTTTGTAAATAATAATCTAAATAGCTGCGGTAAATATTAATAGTAATGACGAATTTTGGAAAATTTATCATTCGGTATGTAGATGCATACTTGAGAACTGTTCCACCAGGATGTAAAACAACTCCACATATCCTAGGATTAGCAACATTGGCTCTGATCCAAACAACCTCTCTCTATCTCTCTTTCTCTCTGTCTCAGTCTTCCAAAAACACATCAAATTCTGAGCCCTCCAGGCACTATAAATTGCTGGACATTATGTTATCACTCCTGAAATTGTTTTTGCTACATATATAGTCTTCTATATTGTTACTATTAATTCGTTAATTGTTTTCCACAACTTTGAATTAATTAAAAATAACAAACTTCATATGAAAAAGTTAGTCATTGATTTAAATAATAATATTCGTACTATAATTATTTAGTTCAGTTAAAAATAACTGATTTTTTATATTTTGTCTGACTAATACTGACTTGTACTACTCATTTTCAGACGAAAAAGTATTTTAAAGTTTTTTTTTAACTGTGAACATTGTGTTTTATACTGACAAAAACAGTAACAAATGTTACAAACGTCTTGTCGGACTAATACTGACCTATACTACTTATTTTCAGACTATAAACGATTAACAAGGTCTTTTCTGACTAGAATTGACCTGTACTACTTATTTTCAGACGGCAAACAATTTCAAATGTCCTGTTTGACTATGAATATTTTTACTTACTGAAACTCAAAAATGACTTTAAAATTTCTTGTCTGACTAACATACTGACTTGTACAACTTATTTTCAGACTGTAAAGAATTTCAACTGTTTTGTTTGACTAAGAATATTTTTTACCAGTGAAACATAAAATTACAAGTGCTTAAAACTTCTTCTTTGAATAATACTAACCTATACTACTTATTTTCAGACAATAAAATATTTTAATTTTTAAATATCTCGTCTGACCAACACTGACCTATACTACTTATTTTCATATTACATAGGATATAAAAGTAAAATGTCTTGTCTGACTTATACTGACTTATACTACTTATTTGCTGTCTTTATAAGATTTTTAATGTCTTTTCTAACTGAGAATATTCTTTAATACAGAGACAAAAAAATTGCAATTGCTAAAACCGTATTGTATGACTATTCTGAAATGTAAAATAATTTTTATTAAAAATGAAAAAGCTTATTTGAATTTTTAAATAAATAGGTCAATTAATATTTTTAATTGAAACTAAAATGAATTTTTAAATCAAAGTTGACAATAACAGAGGTGATTTATGAAGACATTAAGATGATTATTCACATATGAAAGTTTATTTGAAGAAGAATAAGCAGAGAATATTAAGCCAACGAGAAAACTAATTTTCTAACCATCAGTTTATATAGCATCCAATTTGTCGAAACTTTTACAACGATTAGAGTTAATGTGAAAAAAAGTAGTATCCGTTTGAAGCACACTCGCTTTGATGTTTTAAAGCCTTTGGCAATGAAAACTTTCTCACTATTCAATGAATATGAGAAAAATTTTTCTCCAAAACCCTTCAAGGGTTTTCACAAACTCTCAATTCATATTCCAAAGTTTTTTTTTGTTTATTAAATTTTTCTGAATTTTTAATATTTCATTGCAAATATTTTTCTAAAATGGAAACAAAAAGAAAATACAATAATGGAACGTTTCTTTTCAAAACATTTCAACGTCCTTTATTATTTAATCGTAGAATAGAAGATAATGATAGAAATATAGAAAATGGAAAATAATAGAAGATAATAATATCTTTCATGAAAGATACTAATTTGCAGAGTATGTGATAAAAATATGACATGGGAAAAAATTTGTTAGGGTAAATTTTGATGGAGGAAAAGACGGTACTTAATCCTCTTTTCTGAAAGCCAAACTCTGAAAATTTAAATCGAGTAAGAAGGAGTGCTATTTGAGAATGGTGGATGAAGAATGTAGAACGGAGGATGGAGGAAGAACTAGGTAAAAGAGGCGCAAGTTGTGATCAATACTTCTCTACTCTGTTTCTGATGAGTCTAACAAAGATAGAGAAATTCGCGAAAGCGGGATTTTCAAAGAACCGTCTGTTCCTATAAAAATGGGTTTCTTTCTTGTTTTTTTTTTCAATAACTTTGCATCATTCACTTTACGTCAAAGTTTCCAAGTCCTTGAAATAAGGAAATAAAACAGAAAAAAAAATTTTAAATAGAATTAAATCCTGATATTTTATAATATTACAATATATGTCAATATATATTGCATACTGCAAATATAATTTTTAGGAAACATTCCAAATTGTGATTTCTGAGAAGTTTCGCGTAAATTCTATGATATATTTTTAATTAATTAATTTTCCACTGAATTCAAATCAAGTTTTTTTTCCTTTCGCGCAGTGAAATAATTCTTCATGCTCGATATACAGGAAGAAAAATCAGTGTCACTCGAATGTTCATTTCCGGTTTGTTCGTCCGATTGAGATTGAACCAGAAACACGGTGTCAGTAAATTTACACGATTGCTACGGACGCAAGGTTGTTAACGAGGCAAACTCGTTATTTCGAATCGTTGACTCCGGACATAAATGATCGAAAAGGACATTTACAAAGGAACTTGAAATAGAGGAGCAAAGGGAATATTAAATTTCAAAGGGTTGAGGAGGAGGGGAAGTGTTTAATTTACATTTTCAATTATTAAATTTATCATACCTAGAATTAGTTTCAGAAAATTCCGTTTTTCTTTCTCATATACGAAAGATTTGTAATATGTAATTGGATTTTCAAATTTTCCTCTTTTCTTTTTTTTTGCAAAATTTTTCCTAGTCTATTAATTATAATGTCATTTTCATTTAAGGAAAATGTCGAGTTTTAGGACTCCAAAAACTTTGCTAATCACGAACGTTCCGTCGCGTCGGCGTCGTTCGAGGTATACTGAAATTAATCAGTAAAGTACATCCGCAAAAGGAAGATCAGTTCACTCCATATATACGTCTTTCATTTGCCAAAATATAATATTCAGAAAATTATTAAATGTTTAAAAATTTCAAATCATTTCACGAGAAAGAGTCTTGATATAATTTGTGCGTTTACATATTTTCAATTTTTGATTCAAAGTCAAAAAAATAAGAAAAAAAGGGGCGAATTTAGACTGGAAATTATATATTTTTAATCTTTGATTCAAAAAAAGGGGGGGGGGGTGACTTGAAATTACATATTCTTTTAATTTTTGATTCAAAGTAAAAAAAAAATGGATGGTGGGGGAGAATTTAGACTCTCGAATTTTGATGATTTTAAGGGATTTTTTTGTTTTTAAAATTGTCAGTAATTACTGCGCTGTTAACATATATGTGAATAATATATTAGAAGCAGAAGGTTCAAAATGGCAATTTTATCAGCCAGTGCTTACAGCGATAGTTGCTGTTGCGTGACAAGGGGCTGTTAACCCAAACAGCTTTCTGCGCCATTGCTACCTACTGACTCCATTTCTGTGCATGTCGTCGTCGCAAAAGCCATAAGCTCACATGATGACCTGATCCCTTGCTCTATGCCATAACTATAACAACACTCTATATGCTGATAAAATATATCTATATATTAAATCAAAATTAATCGAATAATATTAAACAAATTAAAAATTCAAATTTAAATTTAACAAGTTTATTATAAATAAAGGCAAAAATTTATCTAAATTATATCGTAAAACAAATATTAATAATATTCCAAAGGTAACGAAACAAGACGACTATTATAAATAAAATTATTTTTTAAAAAAAAAAAGTTTACAAATCAAATAGAAAGGAGAGAAAAATTTTTTTCTTACAATGTTTTAAAATATTGCGAAACAAAAAAAAATGAATTTTTTCTTTTTTGGAAAAATTCTCTGTAATTAAATTCTCAAGTATTGAAAACAATTTTTCATTCGACAAATTTTTAATTTCAATTGTATAATCTAATTTGAAGTAAAAACAAACAGTTAGCAACAATTAGAAATCGTATTTTTTCCGATTCGAAATCAATGATTCATTTTAAAATCCAGGAAATACGTTCCATTGAATTGAACTTTGAAATTTGTGCAATGCGAGTATCAATTTTTAAACTTCTTAACTCTTGAAATCTCTAATTGCAGTTCAATTCGATGAATGTTGCAAGTTTCGAAATTTATTCTCTGTATACATATACATATATACATATATAGTATGAGTTGCCCAATTTCACAGTTTCCACTTGCAACTGGAGCTGATAGTTTAATTTCACTTCCGTTCGTCACAGAGGGAGAGATCAGCATAATATTAAGTCCGGCAGAAGATCATTGTCTACTACTAAAAGATAAAAGCACATATATATATGTTAAAAACGTTTTGTCTGACTAATACTGATCTTTACTACTTATTTTCAGACTATAAACGATTAACAAGGTCTTTTCTGACTAGAATTGACCTGTACTACTTATTGTCAGACTATAAACGATTAAAAACGTCCTGTCTGACTAATACTGACCTGTACTACTTATTTTCAGACTAAAATCAAAACAAAATGTCCTGTCTGACTAAAATTGACCTATACTACTAACTATCATACTGTAAAGTATTTAAAATGTCCTGTCTGACTAACACTGACCTGTACTACTTATTTTCAGACTATAAACGATTGAAAAAGGTCTTGTCTGACTAACACTGATGTTTACTACTTATTTTTAGACTATAAACGATTAACAAGGTCTTTTCTTACTAGAATTGACCTGTACTACTTATTTTCAGACTATGAAGTACTTTAAATGTCCCGTCTGACGAGCAATGACATATACTACTTATTTACAGACTACAGACGATACAAAATGTCCTGTCTGACTAAAATTAACCTATACTACTTACTATCATACTGTAAAGTATTTAAAATGTCTTGTCTGACTAAAAATATTTTTAACTACTGAAACACACAATTACACGTAATTTAAAAATAGATTGAAAGGTGACTTTCGATATAAGCTTCTTATAAAAATAACGAACATATATATTTCCAAGTCTTTAATCTGATGAAATCCCCATTTACGAATGCTCTTTCAGTCGTATATTACTCTTTTATAAAAAATACCGTTATTATTAAAAAATGAAAAATTCATTTATCATTAATTTCTTTTACACTGGAGAGAAAACTCTTTAAAATTACGCTTTAATAGAAAAGAGAGAGAGAGAGAGAGAGAGAGAAATACGGTACTTTAAAAACACAGAAAATTGTATGGTGTCAAAATAAGATGCAACGCTCTTATTTTAATACATTTTTAGCTTATTTTAATACATTTTTAGCTTATTTTAATCCAATTTGGTATTAAATTAATAACGTTGCATCTTATTTTAATACTATGAAATTTTCTGTGAAGGAGCACGAAGCCATAAAAATACGAGGTTAACAATTGGCTGATTTAAATAACATTATTTTAAAAAAATCATTTATAAATAGAGTAAATACTACTTTTTAGGAGTATTTAAAAAAATTTTTTTTATAATAATGATTGATGGGGATTACTATTGATTTTGTCACTTACCTACCTTACAAGAAAAATATTTCCTAATATTAAATATTCAAAAATGTTTTCTTATTTTCCTTATAAGAAAATTGTTACGTAAAAATATTTCCATTATAATAATTTCCGATAGTATAGTTTTAATTGGAATCTTTTCGCCAATAAAACACTTTATATCATATGAATTAAGTAGATCGAATTATCACTTTGGAATTAAATTCTAAACTCTATATCAGTTGTGGTTTCGTGTGTCTCATTATATTACGAGTCATAGCAAAAGTTTAAAATTCAATGAGAAAATTTTGATGGAACGAAAACAGGTCGAGTGCAATTTTATCTCGTTTTAATGGAAATTCCCTTTTTTAATAAAGCTGAATTATTGTCTAAAAAGAGATTGGAAAAAAATTCTCTTTTTTGTGGCTCAAATTAAAGAAAAAGTATATAACAATCATATTAAATGACATTTTTCTCATTATATCAATATTTATTCAGGAAAAATAATTTTATAGGAAATAAATTTAATATGCTAATTGTCCCATTTAACCCCTTATATGTTATTGGGGGTAAAAAATTAATTGTAACGAATAACGAAAATTCCCCCATGAGTTTTAGATTCAATTTTTTCCATATTTGTTATAATTTTTCCTTGCTTAGCGTATATGAACTTTCATTGAGAATTTTTCATTCAACATTCATTTTGTCTGGAAGGAAAAAATCAGTCTCCATTGGTGATAGTTGTACGAGATAAGGGTTAAAGTTTTTCATCTTCTATTTTTTCCCTCTGTCCTCAAATTGAACTCTTCTGGATCAGCGCATTGCAGTCTAATCAAAACTTTTCACTGTAATTTTATTCATAAATAAAATTGCTAATATATTTTCAGTAGATTGCAATACATACACTGTAAAACTTTTCTCAAATAATGAGAATTAAATTAAAATTCTTATAAAACATTTTTCAAAACTTTACACGAATAAATTTAATTTAACTGATAGAAAAAGATTTAGCGAATATACATCTGAATTGAAATTTTTCTATTGTAGATGTTTCTTTTTTAATTATATTTTATATTAATTTTATTTTTTCTCTCCACTTTTTTATATATTTTATTAAGACTGTATTTCTTACACAGTAAATAATTATTGCTTTTGTTGAAAAAATTTATTTTTGTGTTGAATTTCAAACAATGTAAAAATAGAATTTTTTACGAGAGATTTTACTAACGTTGACCTACACTACTTTTTTTTAGTCTATAAACGATTTTAACTGTCTTGTCAGACTGATAATATTTTTTTCCACTAAAACACAAAAATTACATGTGTTACAAAACCTCTTGTCTGACTAATATTGACTGACACTACTTATTTTCTAACTATAAAGGGCAACAAATTTATTGTCTGACCAACACTGACCTGTACTACTTATTGTCAGACTATAAACGATTAAAAACGTCCTGTCTGACTAATACTGACCTGTACTACTTATTTTCATACTAAAATCAAAACAAAATGTCCTGTCTGACTAAAATTGACCTATACTACTTTCTTTTTGTCTGTAAATCATTTTCAAAGATACAAGAAAAAAAGTGTTATATTTTATTTAAAGAAATATTCGTTCTTTTTCCACTTCATTGAAATCGAATTAAATCTTGTATTTATTATTTATACATAAAATATATTTATATATCATCTATATGGGAAATTCATTTCTTTGTGATGCATAAAAGATGTTTTCAATTTAAATTGAAAAGAAATATAAAAAAAACATATCTAACCGAGAATATTTTTTATTTTGTGATTCGTATTTAAATAATAAATATATATATTCAATAAATTAATATATATTTATAATGGAAACAAAAGTGGTTCAAAATGTATGAAACTTATTGCCTGAAATCAGAATTGTGTTGTGGATGTAGAAATTTATATAAATACATACAAACAATGGGAAAATAAATTTTTATTATAGATTCATGGCCATATCCCAATAGCCGTCAATTATACACAGACCATCATGAAGACTCAGCCAGCGAGATTAAATTCTCCTCGAGTATTGCCGATGCAATAAAGTAGTCAATAATATACACCTATATATGTGGATTATCCAAAATAATATCTCTCTCGAGTGACAAATGCATCAAGTGAACAAAATAGTATCATCAATTAAAGAAGAGAAAGGAGATAGGTTCATTAAAATTAATACTAATTATTGTAAATCATTAACGATAAATCGGTAATCACACTGTCAATTCAAGAATGAATTTAGTTAGTCAATCCATAGTAAAACCTGGCTGTGTTATTATTAAACATAATCGCGATAGTGTTCAAATTTTCCTCCCAATTAATGACCGAGTGATAATAGAATTTAGCTAGAACAGTTTCTTTCTAATTTCGCGAATTTCTCTATTTATAAATATAGAAAAAAAAAGAAAATCCCCGATTCAAGGAATTCGTAATTCGATATCACGTTTTCACACCGTTATAGTGAAACAATTGATACCATTTTTTGTTATTGTTGTCGTTGTTGCTGTTAATCCGGAAGTGTTACGGACTTAAAGACAAGATGGCTTTCGCAGCTGCCAGAATGATCCTTAAGGACAAAAGAAGGAAGCCGAGCAAGGAAGATTATACTCCTAGAAATAGAAGCAAGGTAAATTTTTTTATATCTAAAGTTCTAAACATATTCAAGGCAAATTGAAATATCTAAATGATCTTTCACTGAATCAGCAGCGAGAAAAATTTATAAATATCCCACAAAAATTATCATTATAGTTAGAATATTCATTTTTTGCAGAATTTCATGAGATTAAATGAAATTTCTTTAATCTCTTACAAGCACAACAATTTTTTTAAAACTGGCATTTTTAAAAATATTTTTCTTCAGTGAATAATTACATGATTAGGGGAATTTGCAATAACTATTATGTACCTAACCCTTAAAAAAAGGGGGGAGAAAAAGAAAGTTGACAAAATTTGAGATTTGTCTGACTAACCGACTCGAAATACTTATTTTAAGCCTATAAGAGATTTTAATCATCATGTCTGACTATAATGGATCTGTACTACTTATTTTCAGAGTATAAAGTATTTTAAAGTTTTCGTCTGGCCAACAATGAAAAGTACTACTTATTATTAGACTATAACGAACAAAAAATGTCGTGTTTGACTAACACTGACTTGTACTACTTATTTTTAATCTATAAAGTGTTTTAAATGTTTCTTCTGACTAGCAACGACCAGCACTACTTATTTTCAGACTAGATGATTTAAAAAAGGTCTTGTCTGACACACACCGACTCATACTACTTATTTTAAGTCAATAAGAATTATTAATCATCATGTCTGACTAAAATGGACCTATACTACTTATTTTCAGACTATAAACGATTTTAAATATCTTGTCTGACTGAAAGTATTTTTTTCTACTAAAACACAAAAATTACATGTGTTACAAATCTCTTGTCTAATACTGACCTGTACTACTTATTTTCAGACTATACGGGACAGAAATGTTCATGTCTGACTAAAACTGACCGGTACTACTTATTTTCAGACTATAAACTTTCGAAAATGTCTTGTCTGACTAGCATCGACTCGAACTACTGATTTTTAGATTATAACTCATTAAAAACGTCTTGTCTGACTATCATTGACCTATACTACTTATTTTCAGACTATAAACGATTAACAAGGTCTTTTCTGACTAGAATTGACCTATACTACTTATTTTCAGACTATAAAGTATTGAAAATGGCTTGTCTGACTAACACCGACCCGTACTACTGATTTTTAGAATATAAATCATTAAAAATATGATATCTATATAAAAATAACATAATTTTTTTTCTCCAAATTTTCTTCAAAATAATTTAACTTTTCCCTATACCTAAATGAAATATTATAACCATATTGTAAAAATGAATAAATTTCTTGATTAAATGTAAAAAAAATGTTTGTATATAATTAAATAAATTCATCATCATCATCATTGAAATAGATAATGGATATGTGTGCTCTATATATTTAATTGAGAAATCTGATAACTGGAAATTTGTGCCGACAGTGATAATGTGATCGATCACGAGTCTTTAATTTGATTACGAAATAATTACTGTGTCCATTATTGTACCAGATTTCCTGCTCTTTAATTTATTATCCGTTAATTAATGAATGAATTGAAAGGATATTATATAAATTTTCTACCGCTTAAAAACGGGATAATTAAATTTTTCTTTTATTTTTATTATTGAAAGAGAAAGTTTTATTAAAATTTAATTTTACTTCATATTAAATTTATATAGTAGGGTGAAGTGATTTACATTTATTAGACTTCGATCAGGTATTGTTAGAATATTAGAATATTCAATATAGAAATACATTATCTCAAACTAGAAAATATGTTAATAATTATATCCAATAACTTTTATCTTTCACATATGTTTTTTAATAATTTATAATTATTAAGTGGAATATTTTTTTTATATAGTTCATCAGTAAACTTTAACTACACTGGAATTGAAAATTTATTTGATTCAAATAAACGATTACTTGTCTATTATCAAATAATTCTTTTTGTTTGATTCAAGTATATAATTTAATTGGCTCATGTAAAATTTATTCGATAGAAATAAATATCTATTTTAGATAATAATCAAGCAATCGGTATTATTTGAATCAAATAAATTTTCTTTTCAGTGTACCTAATTGTAACTAAAAGTCGGTCTTTAAATGGAATTAGTTAAAAATTTATCCTTATTTAGATTTAGAGAGAGTATATTTTCAACTATTACCAAGATTGATGTGTTTACAGGCTCGCAGTGCCAGCACAAGTAGCTTTAGAAGCCTGAGCCAGGTACATACTCAGTTGAAATAATCCAAAATATAGCTAGAAATATTTTAGAACTAGCTATTTAATAATCAGATTAGAAAAAAATTAAAATATTAGATATTGCATTTAAATAGGCTTTAGAAAAGAAAAATTATTAGCGTTGAAATTAAACCCAAGGAAACATTATTCAAATTTTAAATAAATATATACAGTTTATATTTTTCCTATAAACTTATTTTCCTTATTTATAAAGAAGCTGTTAAATTTTAAAACGAACGCATGTTTACCTTAATTAATTTTCAAGGAATGTTGCATCGTTCATCTCAAAAATAGGATAGAAAATTTGCATGATGTTAATATTATTATTAAATTAATTTTCAAATGGAAACAAAATAAATAATTTAGTAGACTCTGAAAAAAATTGGAACCGATTTTTATATGAACCAAATAAATTGTCATTTAAACCGAAATAAAATTTATTTGGAATAAATAAATAGTTTAGTTGGCTCTGAGTGAAATATATCTTTTTTTCTCGATTTTAGTAGATAAATTAAGGGCAGTATTACCAAATGTCAATTATAGGGTAAAAGGTAAGCAAGTGTCTCGTTTGCTATTTTACACATGAAGCTGGGAGAGTTATTGAAAGCTTTTTCACTCGACTAAAGCGCCATTCTCGACAAATATCCCGAGGCTCTTTTTTCTTTTGAGCGGACTAAGGACCTCTGGAGGCCATCGCGAATGAAAATTTATAGACCCTTAAAAAAGTGGCTATTCCAACCACTGTACATGAGATCGTAAATCGAAAAATACACTCAACACAATTTTAACACCACTTTAAAATTTTAAATTTTATCTATAGATTCACAATCGATTTTGCGACAGTGAAAATGCATTTTTTTCTTTTAATTCAATACAATTCATGTAAAATAATTTTTCGAAAAATTAGAAGTTTTATTAAAGAAAACATTTCTCTAGATGTAAAAATGAAACTGTTTTTAATAATTGTAAAATTCTTTTGAAAGTAATAGTCGTCTCTGTGATTTTCGTTTTTCGCGCTTCAAATAAAGTGAGAGATCTTTATAATTCATGGTTTTCCCTGAGAAAGAAGTTTTTAATTTCTCATATTCAATCCCCTGTTGGAAGTAATGAAATTTTTATGCAGAACTTAAAAAATTCTCGTCCAACTTTAGCAGAATAGTAGTTCATAATTACTGCTTAGTTGTACTTTGAAAATTCTGTTTCAAGATTGTGTTGAAACTGTGAAAATCAATCGTTCTTAATTTAGTTATTATTTTTTATTTACAATTTTCTTTTTAAATCTTTTCAAAAGCAGCAAATTTTGTCCTATGTGGTTTTAATTAAAACAAAGTGTACCTAATACTTCAGTGTACAGTTTTTCTTTTTTAAATCCACACTCTTACCTTAATTTCTGGAAGAGAAAAGAATTAAGCATATTCCTTACCCAACGTGAGAGAAAAATAATAATAAAATCTTCATTTCAACCAAATAAATGTTTAGATTTGAACCAAATAAATAGTTTATTATAGGCTCTGAGTCAAATACACCTTTTTTCATGGTCGAATATAAAAATTCTGACAGGAAAAAAAAAGTTTAAGAGAAAATACAATTAGAAATTCTATTAAAAAGAAATTTGATATATAAAGAGGAAATATTTACATATTTCTATATTAAATTATAAATATATTAATTTCCAAAAAAATTTCATTAATATAACCGCAAATTCTTTTGCAAAAAAAAAACATGCAGTTTTCGTCTTTCAATTTCACAAAGAGAAGAAATATATAGAAAAAAAACATTGTTGCTGAAGCAAAACTATTTCCCGGGCACAAATGCGATACTTTGCGCTGACGCTTACCATTCACGAAATCAGGTCACAACTTTGATTCTTGTTTTGAATTAGCGAAATGAAATATTTCTCACAGAGGTTTTTTACTTTAAAATTTTTTTCTCCGTTTAAAGTTGAAATAAACAAAAAAGAACCAGTTGAATAAATTTGTTTACAACGCATTTTTTTCCCCACTTTTTTTCACTCTTTATAGAGTATTACAAATTTTCAAGGTTGGTTGCAGACTCTTTCTTATATATTGATCTTAGTTGCATAGATTTGCAATATAAAGCTCTTCTAAAATTCTCCCTAAAAGACCATTTTTGAACTTAATTTTTTACGTCAAAAATTAAACAGAAAAAAAAGGAAAAAACTGTTTATAAAAATTTCTTTTATTTGTAAGTTAAAAACGTTTAAGGAATGTAAAAATAATTATATTATAAATTTTCTTAATATTTCAAATGTGTCAATTTGGCGTCGTTTTATATACTTATTTAAAGAATATCATAAAGAAAGTTTATGGCAGAATAAAGTGGCATTAAATGACACTGTTATTGGTCTTTAAGAGTAAGAATATCTCCACTATCGTACTTAATTCCCCTTAAAAGTATCAATACTCGTTATTTATAAGCGAAACAGTAGATACTTTGATACAATTTATATTTTTAACGACATATTCCCTCTCTGAAAACCATATTGTATATTGTAAAAAAATATAGGAAAATATTTATACATATAAAGAATAATTCTCAACTGAAATTATATTAAACCGCATAAAAACACAAAAGAACGGTTAAATTTAAAAAATTAATAATTCTTCAAGAATAGAAAAAAATTTATATAATATTCCACATGAAAAAATTCCCCGGAAAGTGAATTCTAGAGATTCTATTGGAGTTCCATCAAATTTCTAATAAGGTTTCCAAATAGTTTCCGACGGAATTCTATTGGAAGATTGAAGATTCCGATAGAAGTCATTATGCCTGACTAATGACTGATTTATACTACTGAAATGCAAAATTGATTAAAATTAAACGTTTGGCTGACTTGAACGGACTTTTACTACTAAGACAAAGATTTTAAGTATATTTAAATTTTTATGTCCGACTAAAGACTGAGTTATACCACTGATCATCGAACTTCCTGGAAATCTTACCATTTTAAGTGGCTATAAAGAACTTTTTTTAATAGTAAGACAATGATTTCAATTATTTAAAATTTATAATAAGTTATGTCTCACTAAAGTCTGACTTAGACTACTGATTTTTAAAATTGTTTAAAATTGACTGCTTTGAATGACTAAAAATTTACTTATACTACTTAGACCAAAATTTCAAGTATTTAAATTATTCTGTCTGACTTAAGCCTGACTTATACTACTGAAACGAAGATTTAAAGTTATTCTGTCTGACTTAAGCCTGACTTATACTACTGAAACGAAGATTTAAAGTTATTCTGTCTGACTTAAGCCTGACTTATACTACTTAGACCAAAATTTCAAGTATTTAAATTATTCTGTCTGACTTAAGCCTGACTTATACTACTGAAACGAAGATTTCATGTTATTTTGTCTGACTGAATATTGACCTATACTACTTAAATGCAAAATTTAAAGTTATTTTGTCTGATTGAAGACTGACTAATTCTACTGACATTTAAAATTGTTTCGTCTGTGTTAAAAAAAAGTTAAAAACTACTAAGACCAAAATTTTATGTATTTAAATTATTATGTCTGACTAACCACTGACTTACACTACTGAAACAAAGATTTCAAGTATTTAAATTCTTCTCTCTGACTTAAGACTGAGTTAAATTACTGAGACCAAAATTTCAATTATTTAAATTATTCTGTCTGATTAAAAACTGACCTATACTACTGAAACGAAAATTTCATGTTATTTTGTCCGACTGAATGTTAAAAAAAAAGTTAAAGTTAAAAAATTACAGAAAGAAATCTTCTAAGAAAATTTAGAAACGTAAAAAACTGTTTTTTGGGAGAAAATAAACTTTTTTTTCTTGACTCAAGATGTTCTTTTTACGCAATAAAACAAATTCTTTTTTCATTTATTTTAATGAAACGAGTCAAAGTTCCATGTAAAATGAAATAACAAAAAATATTTGAAAAACGATTCTAAATAAAACACTTTGTTAAATATCTGAAAAAAGTCGTTGCTCATTAAACGATACTCAGGATTTTGTAATTTTCGAAATAAAAAAAAAAAGAGTTTCCCCTCTATACGTTCAGTTCAATGAATATTTAACTGGCGTGGTTCGTTGAAAGCTCGACCACTTCTTTACCACATTTACATGAGCACGTCAGTGTTCATGAACCCATTAAAATTCAACAATAAAAGGACAAACATTTTCACTCACATTAAAATATAATTGATGGAAAAATTATTTTTTATCTTTCGCAAAAAAAAACGAAGTAGTCAAAATTTATTATTAATTTTTTCTTTCCATTTACTTACTCTCTAAATATGAATTAGTAATTAGTATATAAAAATTTTAACTAATTAAAATTTTGCTTTTGAATTAGTCAAAATTTACTAATAAATTAGTAGAAAATTTTTTACAGTCATCAATTCAAATTTGTTAAAATTAAAAAATTTTAATGTTGTACTAATGTAGATTTAGAGGGAGATATTATTTCATGTAATTATTATTTTACATATATATATAGTTAATAAATTAATTTTGTGCTACAAACATCTTATGATAATTTATGAACTCTACATAATTAGTGTAATTAAGGTGTATATAAAGGTCGTTGATGAAGCACATCTGCAAAGCCAGTGAATCGAATTTATTCTCAAATTTAAACGACATATTCGGGAGTGATTTATCTGTGCGATAGAGATTAAATCTCGAACAATAAAGCAAAATGCAAATAAGCATGCAGTGGACATAGTTAACTGAAGAGACATTTTATAAGTAGGAGAGAACATAAACAGTTCCGTATATAAACATTATTGTTAATTTCTATTTTCTCTTATAAATTAATAAAACAACAAATTCATGAATTCAACAACAATGTGTTTATTTAACTGAATTACCATCATTTAGATTTCACATTTAATTATTTTGTACAACCATGAATTAAATCTGAACTATCATTATTTATTTCTCTATTACTGTTATTATTATTTTTTTTTTTTAATTTTTATTGCTATTATAAATAATCCTCGATTGTCTAATTTTATAAAAGTGTAACCAACCGTCAACATACAAATATAATTATATCAATGCGATGAGAGATCATAATATATAACTTTAACGCTTCTTTTTTCTCTTTTGAAGATTTTTAATCGCCAGTCATCATTTCCATGAATTCTGAAAAATAATCACATATTATTTACATAATGATATATATATATATATATAAAATAAATAAATAAAAATAATAGTAATAAAATTTATACGAATAGAAAAATAGAAAAATTACAAATAATTATTTACTTATAATTAATATCTAATAAAAATGAAAAAATAAAATAATTAATGAAAAGAAATTCGTAAATATAGTTAAAAGAGGTAAAAAGAAAAAATAAGTGCAATATAATGTTGAGGGCAACTGGGTGACCACACTGAGGAAAAGCGAAGTGTAATAAATTTCCACAAAATGGTTTTAGTGGTGCCCGTAATACCTAAATCTGAGATTTTGTAACTGGGATTAATTCCAAACTCTCCATTTGCATGCGAAAAATTTCAACTATTAATTTAAGAATTTTTTAAACAGAAATAAAATTTATAAGAATATAAATAATTGAAAATTCTGTTTTTATCTAATTATTTCAAATAATTGAAAATTCTGTTTGTAAAATTATTTCAATAATTGAAAATTCTGGTTTGTTTAATTATTTCAATTAAATTGAAAATTACTTTTAGTTAATCGATTGACTGTATGATATAAAATTAATAAATTACACGCTCTACAAAACAATAAGTGCTTGAAAATATCTTGACTTATCAAAGAAGTAGGTGTGTCCCCCATCTTATTTTCCCTTTTTTTATTTACTTTTTTTTTCTTTTTATTTTAAAGAAGCCAGGAAAAGCAATTTTAAAACGTCGAGAACTTGAGTGATTTTATTATAGCTTTCAAAGACAGGTAATTTTTATAGAATTATATATAGAAAAAATTATAAAAATGAAAAAAGAAAATTGCACCTAAAAAATGAAATATTTAAAACAATTTTAAACAATTTTTATTTTCTATTCTAAATCAATTATTATGTAGAGTGAAAAAATGATTTGATTCAAATACCAGAAATTATTTGATTCGAGTAAATATTTATTTCATTAAATAAATTTTACTTGAGCGTCAATTGAATATTTTATTCAAATACGAGAAATCTGAAACTTATTTGATTTAAATCAGAAAAATTTTTTGGTGCAAGTAAATGTTTATTTTCTTTAATAAAGTAATCGATGAATTTGAATCAAATTTTTTTTCATTTTAGAACAGAATATAAAATTAAAAATAAAAAGAAAAGAAAATAGTAAACGAATAAAAATATTAAAAATATATAATAAACTTAAATTAAATAACAATTTTTACCATCAAAGTCAACTGTGCCTGATCCATCAGTATCAATTTCGGCAATCATGCCGTCCATCTGATCAGGAGTGATTTGATCGTCAAGAGCGGCCAAAATTTCCCGAAGAGAACTAGTGGGAATATAACCATTTCCTTCTTTATCATATAATCTAAAGGCCTCTTTCAATTCCTTTTGTAAAGCCTCATCGTCCTCTTCTTGAAAATGACAAGCCACTCGATAGAAGGAGTCAAAGTTTAGCTTTCCACTGTCTAAAAAAAAATAAATACAATTTTTGTTTCTTTTACAAATATAATATAATTAATAAATCAATTTTTCAGTATCATGCCGCCACAATAGTGAATATCATGAGATTGCGTGGTTTGTACATTTTACATTGAATAGAGACTATATAGTTTATAAACTAGACCGGAGATTAATTTCAAATCAAGTATACACTAAGCTATTGAGTGCTTTTGATAGTGACGGCGTGATCTACATTATAATACGGGTCTTATAAACTGACAATCATGGTCCTAAATCCGAAAAGTAAGCTCACATCGAAACTCAAAAGATTATAAATCAGATTCATAATTTTGTGACATAAAAAAATTAAAATATTGTTTCTAATTAAAAATGTAAAATTCTAATTAAAATACACCAAAATTTTTTTTTTTTTAGAAAAATAAGTCGCTAAGATCATTAAATGTTGAAACTGAAAATAAAAATTGAACACCCTGTGTATATGTTACACGAAAAAGATTAAATTGAAGCTATTTTGTACCCAAGCAACGTACATTCTAGTTGCAGTCTACCGTAACGGATTGTCCCTCGCGTATTAAAGGGTTTTAGTGTCCATGATTTTATTTTCCTATACTGTGAAATTCTCTCTATAATACATTTGGTTACTCGTCCCTAAAGAGCTTTATTTGCCATATATAAGAATTTAAAAAAATAAAAACACGATATGATCAAAAAAATAATAATAATAATAATTGGCCGCACGTTAATAAAAATACAATATTTCTTTATGGTTTTATCCTGAAGAGATATAAATTGTCGATTATTCAGGTTTTTCTCATTTTGTAAATCGAAATCTTACTCTTCTGGAGGATAAAAAGAGGTAAAAAGGAGAAGAGCTTTATGTAGGTCGACCTAATTTATTCCTCGATAAACTTACAAGTCCAACTCGACGAAAGATATCTTTTCGGAAATCGAGATTTGTTGAGGCTTCACTATTTTTTTTTGGGACTGGCTTTTAAGAGATTTGTATATCGTAGTCTATTATTTAAATTTTAAATATTATACCGCGGGCAGAAATTTTTGTTCCCCAATTCTTTTAAGGGGCGAAATTTCCATATTTTAGTCGCTCTAGACTAAAACTGAATCATACGTGAAATTCGACTGAAAATCGATTTTCAGTGACTCACTTCTCACGATTTTAAATTTTAATTGAAAATAATTTTGAAAAATAATTGAATTTTCACCGTCAATATGAAAAATAATTGACAAATATTGAAAATTTCATATAGTTTATATTTTAACTGGTTATATTTTAATTTTTAACTGGTAAAAAAATGAAAAATGTCATTTTCAATATTGAAAATTCGTTTTTAGTGAATTTTAATTATCAAATAATATCAAACCTTCTTCATCCTCTTGTTTTAGAAGAGATTCCAATTCATGATCATCGAAAGTATGTCCAAGAGTGTTGAGAATTGTTCTTACTTTTTCCTTCTCGATTTTGCCCGTCTTTTGCGAATCGAACATGGAGAAGGCTCGCCTCAGCACTGAAAATTTATAGGGCACGTTAATCATTTCTCTATAATTGGTTATTTTAACCGAAAAGACAGAAATGCCAATTTTCGTTAGTGCAAATCAAATTAGGAAAAGGAGGAAATTAGAGACATTTGGGTCAGAAATTGCAAAGTTGGTAAATATATTAAATTTTAACTAATCAAGTTTCCTCTCATGACTAGGTATACTTACTAATTTGAAGCATTTTAGCTCGTTAATCGACAGAAATTCATTTCTGTTTGGTTCAACATTTTCATTTAATGCCTCAACATTATTATTGTTATGATTATTAGTAATATTATGATTATTAATAATAGTAATTATTATTACTATTACTATTATTGTTAATTACTCTTCTTTTTTTAATTTTTAAATTTTTATGTTATTTTTATAATGAATTTTTATGTTATTACAGTGAAACCTCGATTATCCGAACTAACCTAGGCAAGGTCGGGTTCGGATAATCAAAAGTTCGGATAATAGAAATTTTAATTTTTTTTTATAATTAAAGTGAAAAAATTGGACAATTGAAATATTTATATTTAATTTAATACATTTTTTTTAAATATACATAAGTATATATATGTGACACTCCTCGGTGAAAGACATCTAACGCGGCAACGGATTGTAGGTTATGTTTAGGAAAGTTTTTGCTTGATTAAAGATTCATTTTTAATTGCCTGAAGTCAAAAACAATTTTTATTAATTATTAAGTATATAAAATAGTCAATAAAAACAGTTTTTGACAACAAATAATTAAAAATGAATCTTAAATAAAGCAAAAACTTTCTAAATAACCTATAATTCGTTGCCGCGTTAGGTCTCATTCACCGTAAAGCGTCACATATATACTTATGTATATTTAAAAAATGTTTTAAAAAAAATGTATTAAATTAAATATAAATA
>JUFY01022522.1:0-25633 GCA_001855655.1 Leptopilina clavipes
ATCCAAAGAGGAGATGAGGCCTAGAAAAGAAAAAAAAAAAAAAGAACACCATGCGAGCAATCTACATCCGAATCATCTCAATGAATGAGCTTTCCAAATGAGAATTAACGAGCATAACATATATATTTTTCGAAAATTAGGACTGGAATTAATTGAACCATAATTAACTAAAGCTACTTTTACTTGAAGATATAATTAATTGAAACTATAAATAATTAATTGAAACTATAATTAATTGAAACTATTATTAATTAAAACTACTATTAATTGAAACTATTATTAATTGAAACTACTATTAATTGAAGCTTTAATTGAAACTACTATTAATTGAAGCTATAATTAATTGAAACTACTATTAATTGAAGCTATAATCAATTGAAACTACTATTAATTGAAGCTATAATTAATTGAAACTACTATTAATTGAAGCTATAATTAATTGAAACTGTTATTAATTGAAACTACTATTAATTGAAGCTATAATTAATTGAAACTATTAATAACTGGAGCTATAATTAATTGAAACTATTATTAATTGAAACTACTATTAATTGAAGCTTTAATTGAAACTACTATTAATTGAAGCTATAATTAATTGAAACTACTATTAATTGAAGCTATAATCAATTGAAACTACTATTAATTGAAGCTATAATCAATTGAAACTACTGTTAACTGAAGCTACAATTAACAGTAACTACTTTTATTTTAAGCTGAAGTCAATAAAAAATTCTAATAGTTAAAGCTACCAAATTTGAAGAAAAAATAAAGAATGCATTTACACGCATGATGAAACGGACGTTTGGGGTATGGTTTTTATTTTAGCAGTCAACAAAAATTTCACACCTCTATAGATATATGTCTGGAAGAATATCTGATAATCCCTTTGGATCATTTTTCTTTTTCCTTTCCCTATTGGAAAAAAAATTTCCTCGAATGAGTCTGGAGTAGTGGTAATAGTAGATAAATTATATAAGAACCGTAGGAAAAATTTTTCGGACTTAAAAAAAGCGGAATCAAATGGAATAAACCACACAGGGTGTCAATCCAGGAGACATCGTTTGTCCCTCATCAATATATATATGATACTTAATAGTTATTCTGTTGACTATAAATTTTCCCTTCCGCCACACCCTTAAGGATGTGTGAATCCAGTTTCCAGCTCCCTTGGAAGAAAATCAAAACACACATCCGTGCAAGATATACATCAAACTATATATGAAAATGACTTTCATGTGTTTCGAAATTTTTCCAATTAGTTTATTTTTCTTCCATTCTAAACAAAAAAAAATCCCTCAGATTTCAGTTTTTGTTTTTAAAATATAATTTATTACTGTACAAAATTTGAACCCACTTTTTTGTAAAATTTGAAGAATATGGAAAATAGTCTCTAATACTCCAAAAATTCAGTTACAAAAAATAAATCGAGGCGTTAACAAGATTACAATTAGTGAATAATATATATATATATATTTTGAATAACGAGACTCAAGAAACAAAAAAAAAATCTACAATAATCTAAATTGCTTTGAGGGGGGATAAAAAAATTAAACCAAAGAATGTAATTAAGGATCTTTCGAAGCAAAGGAGCGTAACTTTACCGACGAGGATTCGAGTGCCTCAATCCCTATAATCACCTAACGCCGAAAAATAAAAGATCTCTCCTCCTCATCTCTTCTCATCACACACTCGAAAGATATCTCAACGCTTGACGATAATATCCACTATAATAATCTTCCATCCACCACACCGAGTCTCGAAAAATTTTCAACTCTCTCAAAAAATTTCCAAGTCATTGAAAATACCTTTTACGCCCATTCTAACAAAAAAAATAATTTTTTTTTTCTTTTCGTCACTTTTACAAAAACATTAAACAACAGGAAGCTGCGATTTCTCACAAGATTACAGTTGTCACGTCATTGAATTCGATAATATAATTTTACTTTTTCAAAAACATTTTTAAAATTTGTAAAAATTTATGCGAAATTAAAAAAAAAAACTGAAAACTGACAGTAGCACTGAACTAAAAACTAATTAACTAAACTAGCAAACTAAAAACTAATTAACTAAACTAGCAAACTACAAACTAACTAAGAAAACTGTAACAAACTAAAATTTAAGTAACTAATTACTGAACTGAACTAAACTCAAAACTAACTAAACTGAAGCAAACTAAAAACTAAATAACTAATATTCACTAAACTAAAAACTAACCAACTAAACTAAAAACTAACTTTCACTGTTGTAGTTTAATATATTTTTTCAATTAGGAAAGTAAAGGTGAAAATTTTAGAAAGAGAAAACAAAAGAGTGTTATAAATAAATAACTAAATAAATAAGAAATGAAAAAAATTGGAGAAAATTTACAGAGAGAGCATCGGGAGAAAGAACTGCAATGGCGCAAAAAGAACCTGACCGGTTCGAGTCCAGTTTGAGACTGGTAGGGATATAACAACTTTGGGGTCCGACAAAGAGCCTCACCCACCACGCGGGACCCACCGGAACGAGGTTTACGAGGGCTGAGGTTGGGACCCATATCCCCTCCCTTCTATCTTTCGTCTGGCCTTTAAATTCCTGCGATGTAAACACATCTCACACATGCACCAATACAGCAAAACAAATATCGCATAACACAAGTACAAATATACAAAATGTTCCCCCACCCCCCTGCTCAAATTACCAGCAACTAATTATTATTATCATCCCCTCCCAAAAAAACCTGACAGCAGGTGACAAAAAAAATTAAATAATTTCTCTGAAAATTTTCCTTTTAGCACTATAACTAGAACAACGACCCTTTCGCAGATGCTATTGTTGGTTAAATCAGTTTTCTATTCTTGCAGGAAGGATCTTTTTGACACAGAAAACTCAAGTTTCTCTCCGGAGAGAAAAAAAAAAGGGATTGGCACATATGGTCAACGTCTTTCTTCGAATTTTGAAACGGTTCATCGATTATTATCAATCGCAATAGAAATTTTGTTGTTTGGAAGTTTTTTCCTTCACGCTTCAAACTTCCTTTTTTTTGGAACAAAAATTCCTTCAATTTTTGAATCAAGTTTTTCACTGTCGAATAAATTTTTTTTTGTAAATTTCCAAAATGTCCCGCTTTGTCAAAAAGAATAAGAAGAAAAATTCTGATGAAAGTTCCATTCAGAGGTGCTATTTTGAAATTTTACTTTGACAATGATTTTTATTTTTACATAGAATTTAACTTCGATTTTAACTTTTATTTTGCAATTTTGACTTTTATTTTGCGATTTTGACTTTTATTTTGCGATATTGAATTCGAATTTAACTTTGATTTTGACCTAAATCTGAACTTCGATTTTAAAAATGAAGGAAAAAAATGAAGGTGAGAAGGTAAAGTTTGCAACTTGATGCGGATAATAATAAACAGAAATAAACAAAGGGTTGAAGGTAAAGTTTGTTGATGTTATTTCTGAGGTCGCTGCTTCCTTTGGATACGTGTATTCCTCTCCAGGAGGCAAAATACAAAGAGAAGTGGATGCAAAATAAAAAGAAACAGACTAAGAGGGAGAAAAAAGGCAAAAGAAGAAAAAGAAGATGCAGAACCAAGAAGCAAAAGGAGAAGAAGAAATGATGGCGGGAGATGTTAGCAAGAATCGTGCAGAAGACGGTTAAAGTACCGCTACCAAACACTCCGAAGAAAGCTCCTCATGTGCGGTACACAAGTTCAGGACATTTACAATAAATACATTTCAACCACGACTAAAAGTTTTCGAATCTTTTTTCTGATGATGATGATAATAATCGCAATCGAGGTACTACATATATATTTCTGAACAAATATCCACCACACAAGCACATATATATTCTTTTGATGAATTCTCAAAAAGTTTTACATAACATGAAGAGCAAAAACCAGTTTCATCTAATGAATTTTTGTTAGGGATCAAACGTCAAAAACCGATATACCATCCACAGGTAGATGATAGAGATTTCGAATTCTAATAGTCATGCAAAAATTAAACACAGACCGGATTTCAACTCATCTATTTATAATTTTGCCTCTATAGTCATAAATTCACTTTGTTAGTTCTAAATTAATATCAACAAGATAGAATAATAGGTCAGAGAGTCTAAAAATATCGCAATTGAAAATGTTCATAAAATTCGAAAAATTATATCTGGATAAAAACGGTAAAAAATTATAACTTATTGTAATTTAAAAAAATCTTTCATAGAATGTTGGGAGACGTTCATGAATGAATTCCACGAAGTTTTAACACATGGAAATAAATATTCCAATCACGTCCAAAATGACAGAATGTGATGGGAAGATAAATGATTAAATAAAAATTGCTAATTCACAGGGATATAAATTTTCGAAATTTGAGTCAAAATTCCAACATATCTATTTACAAATGTCGAACCTTAAGAATACGGAATAAGTATATAAGAAAGAGTTTATACCTCAACATTATATTCTTTTTCCTATACCGTGAAATAATGAATATACACGACATATGGTTATCTTACAGGTGGAATTACATTAAAAAAAACCCCTCGGAAGCCAAAGCACTGAACCTTGACTTTTCGAGAAAGGTATTTCTACCCTTTTGAGAAAAAAAATACACAACACAACAGGTTACTAATTAACACATAAACAAATGAGCCTACAAAGTAGAAAATTACAAACCCTGTGGAAAATTGAAACATGAAATAATTTCCACATTGACCATTTTTTCCCCGCAATAGGAAAATTTAAATATTCAATATTCGAAAATTTTCTATAATTACCAAACAAAAAATTTTGGAGCATAAAAAAAAACCTCTGATTGATTATTCGACAATTAAGAAGCACTTTTTGAGGAAATATTTCCACCGCAAATTATAGAAAACTTTTTTCCGAATGATGATGAACTTCTTTCTTCACGCCTTTAAAAACCTTGCTAGAAAAGGTCTCTTTTCTGGAGATAAATTGTGTAAAGAAGAAATGATTTTTCATCTAAAATCTAATATTCTGGAGTTCGCATTAGACAGTTTTCGGTCACAAGCTTAGGTAGCAGCAGGTTCTATATATATACACTCAAAAAAAAAAAGCAAAGGTATATAAGGTGATTTGAAAAATTACCATTCTCGAAGAAGCATATAGAAGATTCTCGGCCTACTTCTATCAGCAGCGGCACTATGTGTGTTTGCTCTGGACCCTCAGCAAACCATCACACGACTCAAAAAATCTTCTTCTCAATATATAATGAGACATTTTTCGCTCTCCCTCTCCAACAAACAAGAGAGAAAAAGAGAGGAAACTTGTCAAATATTTGTCCCTTTCAATCATGTCAAGTGCTTCCATCTTTCAGGACATTTCGTCTCATCGTTTTTCCTTTCCAAATATCAGCAAATCAATTAATGACTTTTTCCAACGAGGCATAACTTCCTATTTCTCACTGTCCTCATTTTAACGTTGCATAATTATTTCTTGTCAAGAAGGAGTATTATTATTTAATTATCGGTCACTAATAATTGACAATCATTATTTATGATTATTAAAATCATTATAGTGAAGATGTAACATGATGACAGTTTTAAACATACTCAATTCTGTATAACTACCGTAGAATAAGTGTAATACCTTCAATTATAGCGGCATAATTGATTGTAGCTTCAATTTTATCGATAGAAATGAATAAATATTAAATTATGCCAGTAAAAGCTTCTATTATGTCGGTAAAATCAATTGTAGCTTCTACTATTGAAAAATAATTAAATATAGCTTCAACTATTTTATTAAAATCAATTGTAGTTTCAACTACTTCGAAATTATTGAATACAGCTTTAGATAGTACCAGTATAATTTATTGTAGCTCCAACTAAGTCGATAACAAACTCTAATATATCTTCAGTTATACCAGTTAAACGAATTTTACGTTCAATTATGTCGAAATAAATTAATATAGCTTCAATTATGCCGGTATAATTGATTGTAGCTTTATCTATGACGAAACAAACGCTAATATATCTTCAATTATACCAGTAAAACGAATTGTAGGTTTAATTATATCGAAATAAAATAATATAGCTTCAATTATGCCAGTATAATTGATTGTAGCTTTATCTAAGACGAAACAAACGCTAATATATCTTCAATTATACCAGTAAAACGAATTGTAGGTTCAATTATGTCGAAATAAATTAATATAGCTTCAATTATGCCGGTATAATTGATTGTATCTTCAACCATGACGAAATAAATGTAAATAGATCTTCAATTATACCGGTAAAATATATTGTAGCTTTAACTATTTTAATGCAATTGAATACAGCTTTAACTATGTAACTACAATTAATTGTAGTTTCAACTATTTTGAAATCATTGAATACAGCTTCAATAATACCAGTATAATTGATTGTAGCTTCAACTATGTCGACACAAACGCTAATATATCTTCAATCACACAAGTTAAATGAATTATAGCTTCATTTATGTCAAAATAAATTAATATAGCTTCAATTATGTCAGTACAATTAATTATAGTTTCAACTATTTTGAAAAAATTGAATATAGCTTCAATTCTGTTAGTTAAATGGATTGTAGCTTTAATTATTTGAAAATAAATTAATATAGTTTCATTTATGTCGGTATAATTTATTTTATCTTCAATTATGTCGAAACAATTGTAAATACATCTTCAATTTTACCGGTAAAATTTATTGTAGCTTTAATTATGTCGAAATTAATTAATGTAACTTCAATTATACCGATAAAATCAATTGTAGTTTTAAATATTTAAAAATAATTGAATGTAGCTTCAATAATACCAGTATAATTAATTGTAGCTGTAATTGTGTCAATTGGTTACATTTCCAATAATAATAATAATAATAATAATGTATACTTGATTGTAGTTTCAATTTTAATGATAGCTTCAATTATGCTGGTATAATTAATAGTATTTTAAATTATGCCAGTACGATACATGTAATTTTAATCTAAATTCCTTATGTCCATAGAAAAAGACAAGAAAAAGACAAACATCCCAAAAGAATTTAAAGAGCAGTCTTCGAAATATTCGTTCTCTAATTGTCCCCTTCCTTTTTCTTTGAAAACAAAAAATCAAAAAACCACAAGAAACCTTTTTTTAAATATTTTTTCAAATAGTTTAAAATCAGAGGGATAATAATCAACTTGGAAAAAATTATTCCAGCTGCAAACATTGATGGATATACAAACAATGTCGACTACAAATATCTGTATGGTGGTCCTAAAATGGTAGTTTCAACCAATGACGCTTCGAAGACTATATATTTACACAGACGGTGGTAGCTTCAATGGGATAAGCTACAGGCACGAGAATGAAAATTCATTTAGAAAATGCCGTGATGCGAGAATGATCGCAAACCCGACACCTACCGTTCAATTGAAAAGTAACGAAATGTTCTCATGTACCAAACAATGAATAAAAAAAAAAAAAAAAAAAATTTATGGATCGCCCGAATGATCAAAAAAGTGCTGGCCACAATTGACGAACATGGTATTTGCTCGAGATTTTTTCTTAACAATGAAAATCCATAAAGCCTAAATTTTTATGCTCATCGTGCCTTCTTTGTGCTGTGGACCTACATTTTCAAGCGTCTTCCGCGAAGTCCAATACTGTTTTGGACTTTTATATGTATGTTGTTGTGAATGGGCTTTACGGTCATTCGAGAGCGCCGGCGGCGTTGGCGGTGGCGGTGGCGGCGGCGCTCTCTTCTTCAAGAAAAACCGTCGCTGTTGCGATGCCAGAGAGAAGAGAGAAGCTGATACCGGAATGTACTTTGCGCGCGTGTGTGTTGTTTGAAAACGTTAGGAATGCGAAATCAGTAGTGGGAGGAATTATATAGTATATGAAATAGAGAAGAAATTGAGGAGAAATATTACACACAGGGTGGGGGGTGTAGAAGAGAGAGAGAAAGAGAGAAATCGAAACATCGCACAAGGAGAAGAACTGAGATAAAAAAAATAAGAAAGAGGGGGTTGCATAGAATCACCAGCAAGAGAAAAGAAAGGAGAACATTGCAATCTCTAAACTCTAACCGTCACTGCACCAACACACATGCAATGAGAGACAAACATCATGAAGAATAGGATAGTGCACAGATAACGTATTTTCAAAAAATCCGTTGACAGTTCCACGAAACATATATACTATATCTGCCGACAATAAAAAGAATTCCTTTTCGTCATTTTCCATTCATTGATTTTTTTTGAAAATTTTATCCAATTTAGCAGTTTATATATTAACTAAATTTCCCACTTACTTCGCGAGAATATTTAACTATACTTTTACTGAATAAAGAAAGTCAAATAATAGAATATTTCTCAGGCCCTTAAAAAGTTAACCGGAAACTCCTGGCGCCTACTCAAAAAATTCTTTTGCATTTTTCCGCACCCTGAATGCTGATCAGATGTTGAGGTATATATGAGAATGGGTTCAAAAAGAAACCTGAGAAAAGTCAATCCATTCATGAGAGAGTCCGTACAAACTCACACAATAGTTATGATTTCGAGTGTCAAATGCAAAGATTTCATGGGAACGTTTCATTAAAATTTTCGTTAAAGACCAGAAAACATCTTTTGATAGATTCGCTATTTCAAATGTCATCTAATAAAGAGAACATGTATAATCTTTTGACGAATTTGTTGTTATACTGTTGAAGAAAATGAACATCGAAATGATGGAGAATTCATTCGAAAATTATTTGAAGAAGAAGAAGAACTTATTGAATGTCTTTAAAACTTTTCTATCAACGATGTGACAAAAATTTGGTGACAGCGGTGGGATTTTTAATTTGTGAAAGTGAATAATTTTCCTCTAGTATCCAATTATTATCACGGTTAATAAACTGAACTAATGTAATTATTAATTATACAATAAAATAAACAAATACTAAGGATTGTACAATCCGTAATATCTTCCTAATTTTGAACATGTGCCAAAATTTGGTGACAGCGGTGGGATTTTTAATTTGTGAAAGTGAATAATTTTCATCTAGTATCAATTACAACATAGGCTAACTTACTGAATTGCAAATGTAATTATGCAATACAATAAACAAATAATGTAATAAACAAAACAATCAGAAAAATCTTAATTTTCCACATCTGACAAAGTTTGGCGACAGCGGTTGAGATCAAATTCCAAAAACTTGTAACCGAATTTTTCAATTTCTAAATAGAATTGTAAACTGATAGAGTATTAAGAAATTGTGGCTAAATGATGAATGTGAAAGGTATACACACAGTAACGTCTTAATAGAAGGAAAAATGTTTGTGATGGTATATACTATATAAAGATGATTGTGTCGATAAAACCATCCTCACGTGGAAAAATCACACACAACTTTAAAAAGAAGGAATTTCATACATTAAAATGGAGTAACGAGCCGATAAAATTTCCAATAAAAGAACTTTGTCGAGGCGTGCATCCGCTCTTTTTTCCAAATGCTCCTTAAAAGCCCTCTCCTCTCACCTGAGTTGTGTGTCGGTACCTGTGTCATGGAACAAGTAGGTACACCCTGCGCACACGAACACATGTCCCTTACCTGTCTCTCGTGTAGGTGGCTTTTGCTCACTTCGATCTCGATTCATGGCTTCAAGTTTAGAAACTTTAAACCCCCGAAAGGTGAACCCCTAGTGACGGTTGGCACGGGCCATAAAAGTACAGTGTATACTACTCTTCACCGAGGAGTTTACATTTCAAAATTTCATCAATTGTCCCGCCCTCTAAAAGGGGCCATTCTTAAAATCCTTAATCTCTCGTTTGACAATTTTTGTAGATTTAACCAATGACCCATCTAATTGGAAAGGCAACAACACCTTTACCATATATTTCCATTTTAGCAAAAGTTTGAATATTGTCTTCCTATTGTTTCCAACAATCTGCGCCTTCCATAGTTCAGGTAAGGTCTCGATAGAAGAACTATATCTTCTTGGAAAAATAAGAGTTTGCTCAAGAATGCTTGTAAAACCAAACTTTATGGCACGAGGCATAAATGACCTTCAACAGATGTTCTTTTGTCATTAATTCTACCTAGCGCAAGAATAACAACAATTTTCCTATAAATGTAAATGCCTTTCTTCCTCAGAAGAAAAAAAAAGAAAACTGTTGTCAACGCTTTTGTAACTTTTTGTTAAAAATCGAGTTACTTTTCATTTCATCCGACAAACTACTTTGCTATAAGATTCAAAATCGACAATATCTCAAACAACACAAGTTCCGTATTTCCCTATTCTACGTTACTCACTTCCTCTTCTCCTTCATCTCTATGAATGAAAAAGAGATTCAGTTGCTTGAAACAGTTCATTGATACAAATTTTACCGGATCTTATGAATGAAATTGTAAGCGGAGAAGTTCCGCGAATCAAAAACCAGCAACGGAAATTTTTAAGAGAAAAATGGGGTATATTCCTCGTGTGTGTTATTGCTTTCCCGGGACAAAACTCGTTTCCTCTCTTGTATTTAATGCTGCTTCCTGCTTCGTCATAGATCGAAGAACACTGAAGAGAATCGTCTTGATGGTGAATAAAAGAGCACCGCATCAAAGTGTAGGCGGAAGCACCTCAAAATCAAAGCATTCCCTACATCCTGTTTCTTTTGCATTAGATTTTGATCGCGTGGAGTACTCGTGCTTTCCATAACGGATTTTTTTTTTCTTAAAGGAAGGTGTAAACTTCTGTAAAGAGCGACACACACGTTCTTCAATAATCTAACCAAATAGGATATAAATAACATCCGGATCAAACCATCACTTCGAGTGTAAAACGCAATAGGAAATGTTCGCATCCGTTTCTTCAAATGTTTCAAAATCGTTTTATCAATTTTGGACATTTTGGTAATTGCAAATTTTTACCTTCAAGAATAAATTTTCCCACAGGAGAATGAAAATCTTGTTTTGAATCGACTATACTATAACAAGTGTTATATTCTGAGAAGGAGAATTTTTCCTAGGGGAACGACTTTTTATCCGTTCTTGGAGAAACGAAGAAGTTTATACAAAAGTCAGTTAAAGAATAATAAATAAACATTCCTCTTGAATAATTAATAGCGAACCGTTTTGGAGGGTGGAGTATGGACATAATAGATGAATAAAGTAGGGCAAACGGGAAAATAAGAAGGATTGGCCATCCGACATTTTTAAATGCCCGTCTTTTCTTAAAGGAGCGCAAAAGCTCGGATCAGCTGAGAGAGAGACCACGAAATTCAAAAAGAAGCCGCCTTCATTTCTTTGTGCACCTTCTTAGGCTCCATGTCAATCTATTTTGAAAACCCACTGAAAAGAATGAGACTCAAAACTTTCATTAGCAGGTTATATTATTCTTGTTATAAATATTTTACAAATCTGTTAACGGATTGTTTCTGCTTTTATTTTCCTGGTCCAATTCTTCCTTTAATACCTATTAGTGATAAATAAAAACACTCCGAATAAAGTGAAGCTTTAAATCAAAATCGTGTGAAAACAATTTTAAAAACTACGAATTCCAAAACTGGAAATAAATTATCAACTGCCATGAGGATTTTTATTAAGAGTTGTAGCGTCATAAGTTTACGTTTCCTGTAGCATTATTGGATGTAAGTTGATTCTGCGAAATTGCCATTCAAGTCGACGGGGATTCTCGCGTGACAAGCTACACCTTATAGAGGAAAACGAAAACGGGTAGATTTTTTGGCACCCTTACAATAAGACTCCCTGGACGTCGGCAAACTATTGAGGACTTAGAAAACAGAAATCACGCAGCTCGTCCCGAAAAGCTTATATTATATATATATTTATTATATTCCTGCTCCAAAATACCGAAAAAAAAGACAGACAACAAAGGAGTCGTCAATAGTGAAATCAAACAATTATATTAATCTCCTCGAGCCAGGAAATAACGACTCTTATATCTCGCAACCATGTATGTGTGTGAAAACTATTTTTGCAATTTGGATGACGGTTCTTCAACTCGATCAACCATAAAATGCATCAACCAGCAACCAAAATGCAACAACCAGTAATTATCGTAATATAATTTTAAAAAAAGGTAATAGTTAACGAATAATAAATAAGCTACTAAATAAGCTACAATCCGTAAAAGAAGTTCTTGCTGAGGTGTGCCAAAATTTGGTGACAGTGGTGGGATTTTTAATTTTTTTTTCCAAAGAATTACGATATCTAGCAACTATATTTCAACTTGTGGTTAATAAACCATGAAAGTATTTATAAAATTTACTAGATGAGGCACAATATGTGAAAGAACATCTGAATTTTGTACACCTGAGGTGTGCCAAAATTTGGTGACAGTGGTGGGATTTTTTAATTTTTTATCCAAAGAATTACTGTATCTAGCAACTATTTTTCAATTTACGGTTAATAAACCACAAAAGTATTTATAAAATTTACCAGATAAGGCACAATCCGTAAAAGATCATCCAAATTTTGCTCCGTTGCCAAGTGGGACTTTTCGATTGATACAAATAAAACAAGGCAGAATCTAATAAATTCTAAATCGACAAAAAAATTAGAAGCAAAATTACAAATGTTTGTAATCAGAATTAATTGCCCATTCTAACGAATCTGATCTTGAACTCATTCTCCAAAAAAACAGGCTCACAACCAACACAATGCAAATAACTTAATCCGTTTAAAAGACCATTTGCAAAAACCATAATTATCCCTTTGTGTTGACAATTTTTCACACCATTGCTGAATAATATTGTGGTCCAGCCATAAGCCAATGAATGAGACAACATGCAATTACACTCTCCCCAAGGAGTCCCTAAACTAAAGACGAAGAATTTTTCATCTTCATTTTCAAAAAAAAAAAAAACCCCATCAGCATCATCATCTCTCTCTCAGCTGATTGTGAGAACGAACTCGTCCCCCCATTCCTGAAAACTGTCAGAACACCAAAGAAATTCGAATTTTAAACCCGCAAGGGTCCTGGACGCCATTTTTAAATACCGAGATTTAAAGGGCCGCCCGAGACACTCTCCTCTCTTTCTCAAACCTTTAGTCTCGCACTCCTACACGCTTTCGCCGGGCGAACTATCTTTCTCGCACGTGGTACTCCCGTTGCCAAGGGACAATAGATAGGTTCTTTTTAAAAACTTCATCTCTCCATCTCTCTTGCTGCTGGTGCTAAAGTAACCAGAGCTATTTTTCGAGGGAGAAGAAGACAGCGAATATATTCGTTGGTGGGCGACCAAAAAATAAAGAAGAAGGAATATTGGAGAGAAGGGCGGAAGAGGAACCCCGAAAGACCAGATTCCACTGCCTGGGATCTCTCTCTGGGTCCTTGGGATCATTTCTTTTCAGAATTTAAAAATCTACCGAAAACAATAATCGCCGAAAGAAAAATGCCCATGCTATTTGGTTTGGATTCTGTTACAGAAATGACCATTTTCCGCTCGTTTCATTACTATTTCTCTTTCTCCCTCTCTCTCTCTCTTTTCTGACACTAAGTGGTTGATTTTCCTTGTTCTCCCTTTTTGACAAGAAGAATTGCCTCCTGCTAATTTTCCTATTGTAACCTTACGCAAAATTCGAAGAACCTAAAAAAAGCACCAATCTAAAATCAAAATTACGATCAAGTCCTATCCAAAATCATTCAGGTATTTTGAAAATAATTTCAAAAATGTTTAAATTTTAACTGCAAAAAAAAAATATGCACGTGGACTATATTTTCGAAGGTAAAAATTACTTTTGCGATAAAAAAACGAAATTTGCTCATTTTTATTTATCTTTTTGCAACTTGTTGTATATATAAAAAATAACAAATAAGTGTGACGTTATTGTTGTTATTTTTTTGGAAGCTACTCATCGATCACAGAAAGCAAAACACATTGGGAACATATACGTGAAACCGAAAACCAAGATCACATATTGTCGCCAGCAAGTGTTCTGCTTCTGACCATAATGTCAAAGGAAGAAAATTACGATCTTGTGGATTCGTTATGTCTTCGTTGCAGGGCATGTTTTAGAATCGTTCCGCTCCGAATCTTGATGACATATACACATCATCAAGCATGTGGAAATAAAAAAAATACAAATTTCCCCTGAACAAACTCGAAAATCGTGAGAAAATCCATAGCTAGCCGTTATTTCTAAAGTAATTCCACTTTTTAAATTCACTTTAAAATAATTACACTTCAATTATACCAGTAAAATTAATTGTAGCTTCAATTATGTCGAAATAAATTAATGTAGCTTCAATTATGCCAGTAAAATGTATTGTAACTTCGATTATGACGGTATAATCAATTGTAGTTACAAATATTTTGAAATTATTAAAGGAGTTTCAGTAGTTGCAGTATAATTATTTATTGTAGCTTCAACCATGTCAAAATAAATGCGAATTTATCTTCAATTATACCGACAAAATTAATTGTAGCTTCAATTATGTCGAAATAAATTAATGTAGCTTCAATTATGCCAGTAAAATGTATTGTAACTTCGATAATGACAGTATAAGCAATTGTAGTTACAAATATTTTGAAATTATTAAAAGAGTTTCAATAGTTGCAGTATAATTATTTATTGTAGCTTCAACCATGTCAAAATAAATGCGATCTTCAATTATACCGGTAAAATAAATTGTAGCTTCAAATATGTCGAAATAACCTAATTTAACTTCAATTATGCCGGTAAAATGGAATATAGTTTTAATTATGTCGAAATAAATGAATATAGCTTGAATTATGTCGGTATAATCAATTGTGGTTTTAATTATTTTGAAATAATTGAATATAAATTCAATAATACCGGTATAATTGATTGTAGCCTCAACTGTTTTCAATAAAATTGATTATATTTCAAAAAATAAAGCACTACAATTTACTGTAGCTTCGACTATGTCATTAAATTGAAAAATTATGAATCTAATTGTTAAAAATTAATCTCAATGCTAAAGATTAATTTTTCTCATCCATAAGAAACTTTCAAGAACCACAAAAAGTCAATTTCTTCCAACAAAAGCAGGCTAATTGTGATTATCTCTATGATTTATTTCCAAGACAACTATCAAGTGCTTCATAAAGGAAGTAGGCTCTTGAAACATTTAGAAAGAAAACTGTGAAACATTACCGCTAAAAATTAACTATTTGAGAAGGAATGAAACGAAACATCCCGCACATTTAAAGAAGACGGCGCCTTTGGTCAGTCCTATGGTTTCTTTTTCCTCGAAGGCACAACTGATAAATATACACTATACTATACAAGAGCCCACCAAAGTCAACCTGTTTATCCGACGACGGTATAAACAGGGCAAGGGCGTGTGTAACACAGAAACTCGAAGAAGAAGCGCATCTCCTTAAAAGAAAGAATAATTCCCTGGAAAATGCACCATAAAGTTTTGGCTAACATTCCAGACAATGGAAACTGGGCCAGAGAAGAACTAATAAAGGTAACCCAAGAAATTTCGCATCTATCACAACCATATTGATGATTTGTCGGCGCGCACAAATCTTTGGCAAACTCCCCAATGGAAATGTAAAATAATCATTATTCAACCTTTAGAAACACTTTCTATATATCCAAATCATCCTCTTCTGATTCTTCTTGAAAATTTGATCCGGTTAATTCACAGAGAATTCCGGATCAAGAACAAAATTTCAAGTATATATTGGTACTATATATACACCATCGAAAAAACACTTCTTCTTTCAGTCATTTACTATTTGCTGAATTGAATAATTTTTCCCACAGGATGTTGAGAATCAGTTTTTCAATGGATTTTCCTTAGGATGTGGGCGGGAATGAAACGTAGGTGTCCTTAAGAAATGAAAAGAATCTTCTCCACGAGGATTATATATTATGTATAAAGAAGGTAGAGAAATCATTGCGTATCGGACCTTTTGCAAAGAGAGAGAGAGAGAGTGAGAGAGAAGAGAAGGGACTCGAAATAGAAACAGTATTCTCGAGAGCAGGTTACACAAAGATTTATTCATTTAGAATATATGGTCAAATCTTGAACTGACCGGAGACCATTTGCAAAACTTGAAAAAATCTAGGTGTGTCGAGGCGAAATTGTGCAACTGATGAATGGATGCAAAGTGGAAGGATGCATTGAACAGGCTAATGGTGTATTGTAACGATGTTCCAATATAGCGACAGTGATAGATTTTGCAGAAAAATAGAACACCTTCAAGGGAGTTGCACCTACCTCTTTGGGGGGGCTCATGCAACTATCAATGTAACAAATAGTTTTGGTATTGCAACTTTAAATCTACTTTAGCAACAATTATTCCATGTTGGAGTTTCCTATTGCTACTTCATGGAATTCCTCCTGAAGAAATAAATTAAGAAAAATGTATTCTAAAAATGGAACCTAATAAACAATAAAATGCAAGTTACAAAGTACAAACCAAATGTACAGCGCCTCACTTAGAGCTACATTCAATTATGCTGACATAATTGAAGCTACATTCAATTATGCTGACATAATTGAAGCAATATTCAATTATGCTGACATAATTGAAGCTACAAACAATTATAACGGTATGATTCAAGTTACCATCAATAATACCGACATAATTAAAGTTACAATACTATTTATACCGGTATGATTGTAGTTACAATTAATTATACTGACATAATTGAAGGTACTATCCAATTATACCGGCATAATTAAGCCAAAATTAGTTATACTGATCCAATTAAAATCGTTTACTATTTAATAATTGAAGTTTAAATAAGTATACCGGCGTTAATGAAGCTACAATGAATTATACTGACCCAATTAAAATTAAAATCGCTTATACTGTAATAATCGAAGCTGTAAATGATTATACCGGCATAAATGAAGCTACAATCAATTTACTGACTCAATTAAAATTGCTTATACTGCAATAATTGAAGTTGTAAATGATCATACCGGCATAAATGTAGCTACAATCAATTTACTGACTCAATTAAAATCGTTTATACTGCAATAATTGAAGTTGTAAATGATCATACCGGCATAAATGTAGCTACAATCAATTATACTGACCGAATTAAAGTAAAAATCGACCAAACTGTAGTAACTGAAGTTGTAATAAACCATGTTGGCATAATTGAAGCTACACTGAATTCTCAATTGTAATTTTCCGTCGATATTGAAAAAGTATTTGTTTCAGTAAATTTAAAACAACGATTTTTTTGCCAAAAAAAACACAAAGACTGCAAAAACAAAATTTTTTTTGGTAAGAAATCAAGTCATTCTAAGGTAAACGCATAATGCTCTGAATAATGTGACGTCATTTTATCCATACATCATAAAGCCACACAACACCAAAAGGATTACAAGTCAAAGAATTGAAACATATTGTAAGTACGATCATAACCGATTTGAAGGATCCTCTCAAGCATCCTATTCAGCAAAAAAATTCCACAATTTTAACCAACAATATCACCTTCATTCTTTTTGACACTTTTCCCAAGAATACCCGCAGTCTTTTTTTTTTTTTTGCTTTATTCCAAAAGTGATTTTAACATTCATAAGTTCGTGCCGGATCTTTGTCTGCTTTATAGAATATTTACGGAAATTCGTACATAGGAAGAAGAAGATGAAGAAGAAGAAGAAAAAGAAGGCGCGTTTCTGGAAAAAAGGGATTTAAATCAGCATCAATCTATTATATTAAAAGGTCCTTTGGGGATTTTTGGTTCTTCCTCTGGATATTTATCTCCCTCTCTACTTTTTTTTTCTAGAGAAGATGAAAAAAAACGGTTTTTCGTAATTTTCCAATCGTTTTTTTTTTTTTGGCGTCGGCAACGATACGAATGTTTTTTCTTGAGACTAATCTATCATTCATCTTTCGCGGCTTGGATATACGCACACACACACGCACTGTGTGATCCCAAAAAAGCAGGTCCTATAGAGAGGAAGAAATGAGGGTGGGTTTGGGTGGAGGACATGATGGGGAAGAATGAATACAGGTATTTTTCGACTCCTCGACAGCAATATCAGGTATCTTAGAATGTGTATGTGTATATACGCGACGATATTTAGAGTGTTTGAGATATAGAAAATAATATACACACACTATGGGGTGTACAAAGTGACCAACTTCTTCCCACACTTACCTGCCCCTCTTTAAGCATTCTGATTTGGATCAACCTTGTAGGAGGGAACCTCTCAGGGGGGCTGTGTTTGCATTTTATGACGTTTTTATTGGATTGCTCTTATTGGCGAAAAATTCTCAGTATTTTGTCGCCATCACTTTTCAAGGAGTCAGGAAATGTTTTTCTCCTTGAGAGGAGAAATAAAGTCGAAGTGAATTATTGGAAGACAGGGGTCTCCTTTAACATGTTGAAAATGAAAGAATTCGACACTGAAGTTATTTGGATTTTTTTGTTTGAAGTATATAGTGGGTGAAGAAGAAGTGAAGTGGAATGTGTTAAATCTTGACTTCTCACGATTTCGAAATTTACGATATATTGACTTCGAAGAACTTCAAAAGATTGCCTATGTATAACAAAATTAAAAAGTGAAAAAATTACTCGCAGTCAAAATATGTAGAAGATCGGGAAATATTGATTGCAAAACGTTGATTTTAAATGCTGATATTATTGGAATTTTGGTTTGTTTTGACTAATTTTGATCCTAATGATTATTTCCTTTCTGACCCAATTTATCAAACAGCACGATGTAAAAAAAACTGATTCAGATAAACCCTAGGAGATCAATTTTTTCCCTTTTGCTTCTCAGAATTCGAATCTCGAGGGAAAATTAGATTGTTCAAATTTTTCTCGAAGGTTACATAACCACACGAGGAAAAAACAATAGCATTCCATGCAACCTGAATGAAAGTATGAAACTAAAAAGAATTCTAAAATCAATATTTGTCAGTAAGTAAACGTAAATTTAAATAATAAATAAAACAAAAAATGAGATTATTATAAATAATCCACAGAATCAAAAATAAAGAATACATTAAACAAATAAAAATAATTAATAAAACTAAAAATGGAATATATTTTCCATACAGAAAATATCAATAAATTAATGGAAAATGATAATAATCATTTTTCAGAAAATTGAAAATAAATAAATATGTACAGAAAATACAGAAAAATAGAAAAATAAATAAATAGAAAAAATTATAAATAAATAAATATAATAATAAATATATAGAAAACAGACTAAAGGGGAAAAAGAAGAATAAGATTTAAAAAGATCAAAACAAAGAAATCTCGGTTAAATACAGAAATTTAAAGGTTCTCTGGGACCTAGCAACAGGACCTTTAAAGAATCAGCTGAGAGAGAGATGAAGTTTCTCTCTCTCCTCTACTTTGTCAATCTTGGCGGGAAAAAAATACGGCCAATAAGAGAGAGAGAGAGAGACATCTTCGCTTTTGCCTCTCAGAGATATATGGCTCAGATTTTCCTTCTTTCGTGGAACCAAAGAATATCGAAAGTGTTCATCACGTGAAAAAACAAATTTTTCAACCAATCTCCATTAATATCTGGTGGCAGATAAAAGTATATATAGAAGTTGACATGGACAATGGGTCACGAAAATTATTATCTACAATATGCAAAACAATGCCAACCAATAGGAAAAGAAAAAGGAACAAAAGAGAAGAAAAATTGTGATTTTTTTTTTGGGAAAAAATATTTAATCCTTCGAAAGGATTATAGGATTAAAGGAAGATTAAATTCGAAATAAATTATTATTATATATTAATAGTTGAAGTTTTGGTCAATTATATTGGCATAATTGAAGATATAATCAATTATACTGGCATAATTGAAGATATAATCAATTATACTGGCATAATTGGAGATATAATCAATTATATTGGCATACTTGAAGATATAATCAATATACTGGCATAATTGAAGATATAATCAATTATACTGGCATATTTGAAGATATAATCAATTATACTGCAAAAATTGAAGCTACAATATTGTTTATACCGGTATAATTGAAGCTATAAGCAATTATACCGCCACGATTGAAACTTCGATGGTTTAATCTGACAGAATTCTGGCATAATTCAAGCTACAGTCGATTGTACTAACATAATTAAAGTATCAATCAATTATACTGGCATTATTGATGCTATATAATCAATTATACTGGTATAATAGTTTAGACTATAATTAATTATACCACCACGATTGAAACTAGAATGGTTTATTCTGGCATAATTAAAGTTCCAATTCTTTATACCGGTATAATTGAAGCTATAATAAACTTTACCGACTTAAATGAAGCTACAATTGTTTATACCGATATATTGAATTTATAATCAATATTCTATCGATTTAATTAATGCAATAGTTAATTATACGGTCACAATTGAAACTACAATGGTTTATACTAGATTAATTGAAGCTACAATCACTTTTACATTTTTGCGTAATGATTTTTTTTATTTTATAAATATTTTTTTTTGAAAAAGGATTAAAAAGTAAAAATTTGTCCTTTTTCTCCGCCATTAAAGAAATAAACAGATGATGAAAGAAAACGACAGAGGTATAAAAAACGTATTCTTTTTTCTTTTTTACTATTCTCATGGAGCATGATCATTGTTTTGATAATTAGGCATGTCGAATAATCGAGTGTGACGAATTATGGGATTATCGATTTTATTGGTTTTCTGTGAAGAGACAGTAAAAAGCGTGTGAACTATAAAAAATAGTTTCCCTATCCGGTTACGTATTATTTTTTTAATTTAATGTTTTTCCGGTACAATTTTTAATTATCAGTGAAAATTGAGTTGTCATTGACAGTTGTTCGAGTCGACATTTTAATAAATCAAAAAAAATATTAGTAAAATATAGTATTTAATATAGTATTTAAAAAATTTAAATGTAAAAATAGAAATGAAAACAAAAATAAAAGTAGAAAAAATAATAATAAAAATAATAATAAGAAAAAATAATAATAAAAATAATAATAACAATATAAATAATAATAATGACAACAACAACAACAACAACAATAATAATAACAAGAAGAAGAAGAATAAACCAGATTGAAAAATATTTCAAACTCGACTTTTCAAAATAGATTTTGCGAAATATTTTGCACAATTGATTCTTTTGAAAAATCGATTTGGTAAAATCAATTTTTTTAAATAAATAATTTTACGAAATATTTTGCGAAATCTATTTTTTGAAAACTGATTCTGCAGAAACGAAACAATAAACAATTTAAAAATATTTATACACTAATGCAAAACAGTGATAATTTAAAAACAAAAAAAAGAAATTGGAAAACAATATGGAATTTGTTATTTCTCGAAAACGGTGCAAATTTCAGACCCAACAAAATGCCTATACACGTATTAGTTTCCGATTTCTTGGAACCAGAAACAAAAATCAAAGAACAAAAGAATTTCGTATCATGTTCCATGAAACGGACCACTTCTTTTTTTCTTCCTCCCTATCGAAAACAATAGACGAAAGGAAAATCTCTTAAAGAAAACACATGTTTGACCGGTCGCAAAGTAGAGAGAGAGAGAGAGAGAGAGAGAGAGAAAAGTAAAGATTGTTCCGAAAAAGTGCAGCTCAATCTTATTCTGATGCTGGCACATCCCACCATGAAGTCTTTTAGCATTTTTGAGACGAACTCGAGTGAAAAAGAACAACACTCGAAAAATGTGAGACGCAAAGGATTATAATAATGTAGGATACGTTCTGAGAAAGGATTCGGAAGCGAGAGATTTTTCTAAAAGTGAAGAAGAAAAAGAAATAAAGAAAGAAAGAGAAAAAAATGCCTAAACAGCTGTTTGGTCAGTCGATCTGTCAACGAAGCGTGTCGAATACAATTTTTAAATAATTGCTTATTTTTCAAGAATATAATCGCAATTCTATTTTATATTTATGCATGTGGATTTCAAAGGCATATATAGTATTGCCGAGCCAAAAAATACCAAAGAATATAAATTTCATTCATAAAAAGCTGAGAGAGAGAAACAGCTGATCTTGAAAAGTAGGTGAATGGTATTATATATATATACATACGGACTTTAAACTTTATCTCAACGAGAGATAATGCGTCTTGAATGATATTTGAGTTCCGGTTAAGATAATCATATTTACCCTATCATCTTTAAGTCATCCTTTTAGTACCAGAAAGAAAATATTTTTTCATAATTTGGAAAAAATAAAATCCTTCACTTTATTAACAACTAAAATTAAAGCTACAATCAATTATACTGTCACAGTTGAAGCTACAAAGATTTATTTTGGCATAATTGAAGCTACAATATTATTTATAACAGTATAATTAAAGCTATAATCAATTATACTGTAACCATTGAAACTACATGACTTTATTCTGGCATAATTGAAGCTACAAAGATTTATTTTGGCATAATTGAAGCTACAATATTGTTTGTAACAGTATAATTAAAGCTATAATGAATTATACTGTAACCATTGAAACTACATGACTTTATTCTGGCATAATTAAAGCTACAAAGATCTATTTTGGCATAATTGTAGCTACAATTTTGTTTGTAACAGTATAATTAAAGCTATAATCAATTACACTGCAACCATTTAAACTACAATGGTTTATTCCGGCATTATTGAAGCTACATTATTGTTTATACCGGTATAATTGAAGCTAATATCAATTCTATTGTCACAATTGAAACTAAAATCGATTATTATACAATAGTTAAAGCTACAATATTATTTATACCGGTATAATTGAAGCTATAATTAATTTTGCAGACTTAGTAGAAGCTACAATCGTTTGTGCCGGTATATTGAAGCTATAATCAATGTCCTCCCGATTTAATTGAAGCAAAAATCAATTATACCTCCTCAATTGAATTTACAATCAATTTTGGCTCTATTTTTGAAGCTACAATCAATTATTCTACAACAACTTTCTCCCACAATAGAAATTGATAGGAATTATCAATTTTTTTATTTCTGGTTGATGATAAGCAAGATCAAAGATCTGAAGCGCTTGAGATGGCGCCAAGAATTTTTTAAACACACATACACACACACATATTAAGATTTAAAGGGCTTGCGTGAGGCCCAAATCAAACATGAAAGACCCTAAATCACAATGACGTGCCTGTAGTTTCGAGAAAAAAAAGGAGAACTCCCAATGTTCCTCTTCATGTTTATCTCAAATTTCCCTTTCAAAGAGTGACTTTTCGAATTTGTGTGACATTTGAAAAACGTGTGAACACATTGTGGAAAATCTTCCGCGAACTTGTAACTTGATGGATATGTCTCATAAAAAATAAAATAAAACAGTAAAAGACCATCGCCAGTGCGGAAGCAATTTCTGTCCTGTTTTTTGAAAATAAGATCCATTTGTAAAATTTCAAAACTTCCTCATTAACTAACAAACAAAAAACAAATACAACAGACAAATATTGAAGAAATTTTCTCAGAAAATCAATTCCAAAGTTTTTGAAGTGAATGATTTTTGAACAAGAAAGCAAATAATTGCTTTTATGTGAAGAGGAGGCACTGCGTGAATTTTCCAGGGTTTTCAGGGGTTTTTTTTCTCCTCTATTATTATTGTTATTATTATTATAACCCATAGGCTGCGCGCATATAATATCATTCAGAAGGCAAAAATTCTCGAGAAAAAAAAAAGTCTCAAAAGTAGAATCAATCTGCGGCTAAAAACGTGGCGCAGACAAACGTTATATAGGAATAGAAAAAAGGAAATACACACAAGTGCATCTAAAACGAAAGTTGATGACTTGGCGCTTTCCATTTTGGTTTGGCGGTACGTTTGGTCCATTCGCCTTTCCTCTCTCTCAAGATATTTGCTTCTTCAATGATGCAAAGAAGACAAGCTACACCCACTAAAGTCCATTTTTTCCAGATTTAAAAAATTTTCTATTCTTCATTTTTTTTTCTATGGTGATAAATGGCTGATAAATTTATTCGGTGATTAACGACAATTTCACGATTCAGAAAGCATCATTAATAGATGATCGACTTTTCCTATAGACGTTGTAAAATCAATTGTTGCTACAGTCAATTATACTGACATAACTGAAGCTCTAATCAATTATACTGCAATTATGTAACTACTTATACTCCAATAATTGAAGCTACAATATTGTTTATAACAATATAATTGAAACTATAATAAATTCTACAGACTTAATTAAAGCTACAATTGTTTATGCCGGTATAATTAAAACTATAATTAATTTTGCCGATATAATTGTAGCTGTGATTGTTTATGCCGGTATAATTGAAACTATACTCAATTGCATTGCCACAATTGAAACTACAATCGTTTAATCTGGAATAATTGAAGCTACAATATTGATTATACCGGTATAATTGAAATTATAATCAATTAAACAGACTTAATTGGAGCTACAATTGTTTATTCCGGTATAATTAAAACTAGAATTAATTTTACCGATTTAATTGTAGCTATGATTGCTTATACCGGTATAATTGAAATTATAATCAATTATACAGACTTAATTGGAGCTACAATTGTTTATTCCGGTATCATTAAATATATACTCAATTATATTGCCACGATTGAAACTACAATAGTTTATTCTAACATAATTGAAGCTACAATATTGTTTATACCGGTATATTTGAAATTATTATCAATTATACAGACTTAATTGAAGCTAAAATTGTTTATGCCAGTATAATTGAACCCACAGTATGGTTTATACGAACATAATTTAAGCTATAATCAATTATATTTACCTAATTGAAACTACAATGGTTTATTGTGGCATAATCGAAGCTGATAATCAATTATACTGGCGCAGTTTAAATCATAATCAATTATACTGACACAAGTGAAGCTATAATCAATTATTTTACTGGCATAATTGAGACTGTAATTAGTTTTACAGACAAAATGACAGCTACAATATGTTTATACCGGTATAATTGAAACAATAATCAACAATACTGCGTAATAATTGAGGCTATTATTATTTATATCCACACGATTGAAGCTACAATTGTTTATACCGGTATAATTAAAGCTATAGTTGATTATGCCGGCATAATTAAAACTACCATCGATAGAATTTTTCAGCAAAACTGTCATTAGACCACACAGAATAATACTTTCTCTATAAGAGAGCAATAAGGACAAAAAAAATACCATAACACATAATTTGAAGATGAAACTGAAAATTTCCTTTCATCGAAACCTGTACAATTTCAGCTATATAATGAGACACAGATTACTGTATCACTAGCTATTGATTTTGAAAAGCGAAGAGGAAAAATCCGATTACACGATTCAATGACCGGAAACCCCTTTTTAAAATACCATGTAGAGTAGAAAAGAATACTCTTCTTTCTCTCTCTCTCTCTTGATATGTTTCAGAGGTCACGTGTCTCGATTTTGAGGTTTTTAAAGCGTCTTGTGTATTATAATACGAAGAGAAATACATACTGGCCGCGTGCCTGTAGCGAGACAAATGGAAACTCAAGAGAGAAAAACCAGGTAACTGTAAAGAATATGTTTTGAAAAAGAAAAAGAGACTCGATTTGCAGCTGACCAAAGTGAAATCGCGATTTTTGTTGTATGTATTCCCAAAAACTTCTGAAGGCCGAATTTCTCTTCAGAGTCCAGAGTGAAGTTTCTGGCTGGACCATATTATATATATATAGTCTCTTGGGAAGCTGTGGAAGGATGTAAGGACCAACAAGGTTCGCCTCAACCCTATTAAAAAAAAAAAA
>JUFY01022525.1:0-19892 GCA_001855655.1 Leptopilina clavipes
TTCGATTTTTGCAGTTTAAATAGAAAAATTTCGCTAAATATATTAATCTCCAAATTAAAAGCTTTACACCTTATGCAATTATAAACAAAAAATATAAGTATAGTAGGTCATTTTATAGGTAAAAGTATCCACTTTAAGATTCTTTAAGCCGATTCCAAAAATATTAACAAGGTAAATAATTATATTGAAAAAACCAAAAAGTACAAAAACCCCATGTTATTTAAATGAGAAATGTAGGCGCTTACGGGAGAGGGTTAATCAAAATAAAAATCACTTTTATTAGCGGAATTTTTCATCATTTTGGCCAAAGATTTGATATAGAGGGGGGCCCAAAAGTTATCTTCAACTTGGTAAATAAGAGCCACCCTAATGTATATATATATTTGAATGAAGATGAATAAATGTATTCGCATGTAAGCTGAACAGAGACAACAGGAGAGTCAGTTAGTAGACTACACAACATCCTGCCTTAACATTCTCAACAATTCTGAGCTCTCATGTCTCGCCACACAGAACCTATATCAGAAATGATCAGAAACAACACTAGTAGCCGTATATATCAGTGCGGCTTCATCAACATCATCATCATCATCATCATGTGTCCTACAACTCCAACACATGTGCAACAAGCGATCCGCACGATTTCACCCGCAACTAAAAGAGTACATATACATACTTAAAAGGAAGTTTCGCACTACTCTCAAAACAATAAACCCACTTCCCATTTTTTTAATTAATACTTCCTACTTATCAACTTTTACCGCTCCGATTTATTACATACATTTATATTCTCCACTACGGCTACAATTATTATTTTTTTAATTAATTAATTAATTAATTATTATCACTACTTTAAATTTTCAAATTTTTATTCTTCAAAAAAAATATTTGTCAATATAATTTTATTTAAATATTTGTCAAAATATTTTTATTTAAATATTGCAAATTAAAAAATTTTTATTTTTTTTATTTTTGTTCCCAATTTTAATTAATTAATTTATTATTATCAGTACTTTAAATTTTCAAATTTTTTTAAAGTTCAAATTTTTATTCTTCAAAAAAATATTTGTCATAATATTTTTATTTAAATATTGCAATATTGACAATTTTTAATACCCTTTTTTTAAATTTTTGTTCCTAATTTTTTAAATTAAATAGAAATAAAAAATTTTCTTTATATATACAATAACTTGTAAATGTAAATTATGAATCATTAAGTGGTAACTTGGTCATTTTCTGATAGTTTTCTGAGTCATCTCATCATTACACTAATTATATATATAGTTCAAAGTCTTCATTAAATTGCAATTTAATTAAAGAAAACCAAATTACGCATATAATAGATTATCGAAATTTCGTTTGAAAAAGGAATATATTTGTAAATTAAATTTTTCTTTTTAATAAAATAAGAAGGAAAAAATAGTGAAATTAAATAGTTGTGATTATGGTTTACATCTGTTGTTTCTAGAAATATATATTAGTGTTAGACGATTATAAAAATATCTCAAAAAAACATCGCCCTGGGAGGTAAAAAAATTTCTAAACGTGAAGAATCAAGAAGGAAGGGCTCAAGTCTGTCGAATGGGCTATATAACACAGTCGTCCCTACATTATTCTGAATTGTACACAGCAAGAGACCCTAGCTTTCCCAGCTTTTCCCGGGAATTAAATCAATAACTCCCTTTCAGTATAAAACACATTCGCGAAGGGGACCTGAGCTTGGATGAGAGAGTTCGTATATAAGCGAAGGGTCTCCACAACTGTGACATGCCATATACGAAAATATACTCTTAAAAAGCGACCAACCTTTAATGTGTTACAGAGAAGGCATTAACTTTTATGTATATACACTCAAAAATACATGTCCGACTATAGAAACAAATAAATGTCTCATTAACAAATATTCCAACAGATAATAATTTCTATTTATACTTCTCGAAAATACGAAAAAAAAACTAAATCTAAAATAGATCTTCTTAAAAAATAAATATAAAAACAATAGAAAAATAAATACAAAAACAATAGAAAACAATTTAAAAAAAATACATAAAAAGCAATAAAATCTTTTGAAAAAGAATTAAATTTGATTACTTTTTAATTATAAAGTTAATAATAAATTTCATAGAGATAACTGAAAAAAACTCACTTCCGCTTGAGATTGATGATACGCAGATATTTTAAAGAGACAGAATATTTTAAACAAAATGTCAATGTTTTGACTGATATTAATGAACAAAACTTTGTGCTTTCTACAAAGTTTAACATGACAAATTTTTAAAACTATCAATTAAGGATCTATGTCATCAATGACATTTGGGTAAACAGAAGACGAATAACCATATAGGAAAATAAACCCCTATTTTAATGTAAATCAGTCTCCTATTTTTTTAAATCTTTCACGACAAATGAAAACAATTGCAAAATAACCTCAAAAAATTAACTGATGATAAATAATAATAAAACTTGAGAAATTTCAAATTACAAAAGTTGAACAAGGAAAAACAATCATTATCTCTAAAGATAATGCAAAAAACTATGTAGCTAAATTAGAGGTTATATTTTCCTTTTGTCAAACTGAAAAATATAGAACAATTCGCAATTTTGTTGCATTTCTACATGTGCAATAATGTTTACATCAACAAATATCAAAGGCCATAGCCTTTGTCCCTTGAGAAAAATGTAAAAATTAGCACACGACATTAAAACCTGTTTGTTTTCTATCAGTCTGCAATTTTTCATTGTTGAATTACTCCCCATCAATACAATCAAGACACTTCTTTACTACTCGTACGATCAATGCATGAATGAGCTACGCGCAAGAACATATATGTATACACTTATTCAAAAAAACGACATTGAATAAGCAACACGAGTATTCGTGTTGTTAACTATACACAAATACGTGAGCAATTTTTTTTTACGGAAATGTATATACACATATCGTGAATATTCCCGTATCTCTCTTTTTTAACATTATATATTTGATGCTGGAGAACCAGAGAGAGAGAGAGATAGAGAGAAAATTTTATCAAAACGGATACAGCAAAACTTTCACAGCGTGTAATGAACTCTTTCATCAAAACCGGCAAACTTCCCTTTTATGATTCAGTTTTATTCATTATTCTATTTTCATCAAGAATCATATTTGAATCAAACGGAAATAAATGAGTCAAACGTTCAAGTTTGTGCGATTTGACAGTTCTTGTTGGGTTGAAAATGATGACGATGCTTCGCGCTTTATTAAAAGAGAGAAAAAAACGCTAATCAAAACTCACCGACGCCGTACTTTGTTGTCTTCGTGGTGGTCCACATCTTATGGATTTTCCTTCACAATTGCTACATGCTTCACTAAATGATAACAATCCACCTGTGTTTCACGAAATTTTCAAAAACACAAACATTGGGTGTTGGTTTCACGTGTGTTCTGCACAAGTGCCACACTAGGTTTCTTCTTCTGCAGTAGCAGTACACAGATTGGCGGTGTTGTCGTTCACTCCCCTAGATGACCGCTCGATGGCAACATTGTCGCTTTTGTCACGTGATCATTCCAATCATTGGCTGAAAAAGGCGGGGAGATTTAAATCAAATATCTTGACTGGACAAGATATTAAATAGTTAAGAAATATTAATTGTAATTATAATAATATAAAAATATAAATAACGAAAATAATTATTAAATTGTTTAGATATTATGAAAATTTAATTCAAGAAAATAACGAAACTAAATAATAAAAGAAATGGCACACTTACTTAATAGATTATGAAACGAAAAAAAATTAAAAATTGATCGTTTCTTCACAGCCCCATATTTACGCTTGAGAGCGCAATATGGATATTGGTTTATATTTCCAATAAATACAATATTGATAATTCTGTGGTAAATCTATTATAAAAAGGGCGTTCCCTCTTTAAATCAACGGTTCTTCAATTTATTTACAGTTTATTCGAAGTGGTATGTATGCACATTAGCGATGGTACGACGATAGATCTCAGTGTAGTTTCCTGTATTTTATCAATAAAATAGGATCTACGGATTGTGTTTAAAAAAAGCACTGTATTTTTTTAAAATGGTGAATGTTACTTTCTAGAAGTTGATCGGTTTGCCAAAGTAGGCAGCAAGATGGGCTTCTCTTAGAGCCTCTGAACACGTCTGAAAAATTTAAAATTGCAATATTAAGTGATTCTTTAATATTTAAAAATGTTCTTTTAAATCTCTTTAAATACTTTAAATACTTACTGGATGCGCGTGACACACCCTCGCAACGTCCTCAGCACTTGCACCATATTCCATTGCTAGTACTGCTTCATTAATTAATTCACCAGCTACGGGTCCAATCATATGAACGCCGAGAATTTTATCTGTACTATTGTCCGCGAGAACTTTGACAAAGCCCTCCGTTTCTAAATTTGTTTTCGCCCTCGAATTAGCCATGAAGGGGAATTTACCGATTTTGTAATCGATTCCCTCTTTTTTGAGGTCTTCTTCCGTTTTTCCCACCCAGCCAACTTCGGGATGTGTGTATACAACACTTGGTACACAATTGTAGTCTATGTGAACAGCGCCTTTAAAATTTAATTTAAAAAAATTATCTTTTTACTGAATTTTTTTTTAAATTTAAATAAAGCCAACAAAGGAAAAATATTAATCAAGCAAAATTGACTAAGAATTAATAAAATGTAAAAATATAATTACCTCCTGCAATGCCTTCAACTGTGATAATACCTTCATCTTCGGCTTTGTGTGCCAACATTGGTCCGTGAATACAATCACCAATTGCGAAAATACTAGAAAAAAGATTTTCATGAGAAAAAGAAATATTTTGTTTACTATAAATTAAAAAGTGACTAAATAAAACATACTTTGGTACAACTGTTTGGAATCGATTATTAACAGGTACTCGTCCCTTCTCATCTCGCTCGATACCCATTTCTTCTAAACCTAAATTTTCCGTGTATGGTCTTCGGCCAACGCATACCAGCAAAACATCGCAGCCTAATGTTTCTTTTTTACTAGGATCCTTAACTTCTTCGACAGTGACTTGAATTTCCCCACCACTTTTTGTCGCTCCTGTTACTTTTGTTCCTAATCTAAAGTTAACGCCTTGTTTCGATAATACTTTCTGTAATGTTTTGCTCACTTCACCATCAATACCGGCGCCTCCAATTGTACTCATGAATTCGACAGCTGTTACCTCAGAACCGAGTCTTCAAGAAAAAAAAAAATTTACTGTATTCAAATTAAACTCTTTTTTAAATTTTAAATTAATATTATCGAATTTAGAAAATTATGAATATACCTTTGCCATACTGATCCTAATTCGAGACCGATTACACCGGCTCCAATGACAATGAGTCTCTTTGGTACAGGATTTAAAGATAATGCTCCAGTTGACGAGACAACGGTTTTTTCATCAATATCGATTCCTTGAAATGGCGTGACTTCACTTCCAGTTGCAATCAGAATGTTTTTGGCGTTGATTGTTGTGCCCACTGAACCGTCTGAATTTAAAGCGCTGACTTGATTTTTTCCTGTTATTTTCCCATGACCTTTAACCCATTCAACTTTGTTTTTCTTGAATAAACCGGCAATTCCACCGGTCAATGCTTTTACTACATTATCCTTTTGTTGCAATAACTTATCCAAGTCGAGTTTAACATTATCAACTGAAATCCAAAATTTCTTGGGTAAATAAAAGTTAAATAATTCTCTAATTAATTAAGTTTTTTTTAATTGGTGGTAAGAAGATTAAATGAAATGTGAAATTTTAACGTACCTATGACACCTCTTTGATTTAAATCTCCACTGTGGGCCATGTGATAATAATGAGAGTTGTTGAGTAAAGATTTTGATGGAATACAACCTACATTGAGACATGTTCCTCCAAGGGTTGGATTTTTTTCTACACAAACAGTTTTCATGCCCAATTGGGCAGCTTTAATAGCGGCTACATAACCACCTGGACCTGCTCCAATAACAACAAGATCTGCATCCAAGGAACTTGCATACCTTCGTTGTTGAATTGCTGACAATGCTGGATTGATAACACGTTTCATACAATTTGGCTGCAAGAATAAAAAAACAATTGCATTGAAATATTTGAAGGTTAATTAAAAACATATCATTGTAATTGTTATCTCCATTATTGCCTTATTTTGCAAATCGTAATAATGTAAACATTAAGAAATGCAAAAGCATGCAAAAGTTCAAATGTTACGCACGATAAATCCCCCAATGATGTAATTCATTGTAAAAGAAAGTAGAAAAAGAAAATAATTTTTCATCAATTACTGATGACGAATTGAAAATTAACATAGGCGTGAATTAGAAATTATAATTGGCATGTTAGTCGTTCAAGTGACATAATCAGACATAACCTATATTTTCATATGTACAGAACAGAAGAATGCAATTAACTCGAATAAAGTTTGGAGTTTTTGCAAACAATTAAATAATCGTTAAATATTTTACAAGAAGGGGGAATATTTACTTAAATAAATAGAATTTTCCCTTTATGATTGCCCTTCAAGATTTCTCGAAGGAGACTTGACACTGGTACAGTAGGAAAATCATCATTTCAAATAATCGATAATAATAATTAAATTTTTGTACATACCCTCACAGAAACGGACATGAAATTCCAAAGATTGACCTGCATTGTTGCTGTTAAAATTATATTTTTCCAATTAGAAAATGAAAATAGTAGTAGAGAAGAAAAATCTGAGCGCAGGTACCAGCAGCCCAGAAAGCTGAAGTCAGCTGTTTTCTAAACGGTGTGAAGTAGCGCACAGAGTGCTTTTAAAATAGTTCACACCTCGCAAACACCTTGTCCACCAGGGTTGGAAAGTTAATTTTTGATTGGAGGAGGAGAAAATCATTCTCGAGAATGGACAAATAACGCCACCCTAGTGATAATGAACTAAGCTTAACTAAATCTTCCCCCGCATCAAATATCTTTCGGATAAAAGTTTTTCGTGTTTATCATTATAAGTATTATATATTGTTGAATATCGTTTTATTTAAGTAAGTAAACGTTTTATTAACGTTTCACAAGTTTTATTCAATTTTTAAATCTTTGGTTATCTTCAGTCATTAAAATGATAGTTCCCATCAGTGATATACAAACAGAAGACACGATGTTTTCAATCAAACCAATACATACTTTCTGAAAATAATGGTTGTGAATATTCCCGCTTTTAAAATAATTCCACTCAGGTCTCAGGTGGGTACTAATATTGTCAATATTTCAACAATGTCAATTTTTAATGTGAAATAACAATTCCGGCATTAACTGTTATTAGATTAAGAATTCGTATAAAGAAAGTACGAAATTGATCAAAAAGTGATAATTCTCCTTTTGTCAAATTTTATCGAATGGACATATGTAATATAACCCCATGTTAAATTAGTTATTAAAAAGAGATTAAAATTGGAGAATTTTATATCTTAACTAGTTTTATTAATATGGCGGTTAGTCGGAAAACACGTGTAGTCTACTGCGAACGTAAGGCAGTGAATTGGCAGAAAGAACAGATCTGTCAATTAAAAAGAATTGCGAAGAGATTGTTTGTGGTAGATATGTTTAGTTATGGATATTAGTGTTATTAGTAGTGAGAAAAAGCCAAGTCATAAAGAATGGAGGCGAAAAGTAAAAAAGGAACGACGAAGACGTCTTCGTCGTAGAGCGGCAGAGGAACGTGACGCCGACGCTGAACGTTTGAGGGCGACACTTGAGAAATCCGCGGATTATTCAAATTGGATTAAAGAACAAGAAGAAAAAGAAAAACAAGAAGAAATTATCGAGGAACAGAAAAGAATCGAAAAAGAGAATGAGTGGTGGGAGAAAGAGGTGAGAAAAATTTAATTCGTCTTTTAATAATAATAAACATTTTTCTATTACAGAGACGAATAGTAAACACTTTGATTACTTTTTTATTACATACAGTTATTAATAATAAAACATTTGTTTATTGATGTAACAATTTACATGCATTGAATAAGTATTTAAATAATAATTGTTTAGAATTTTAAATGTTATATCATGTACAAAACACCTTGGCTCTTGAACTCTTGGAAGTGTTTGAGATAAATAATAAATACTCCTGATAAATAAAAAATTGAATACACCGTGAGGCAATTGACCTACAGGAACGTAGAGTCTATAGGACTTTTGAATAATTGTTAGAATCTATAAGACCTTCTGTAAATGTGGATATAAGAGAGCATTGTATAGTATTTTATTGATTATAACAAACCCATCACTCCGTTGACTATTACACAGAAAGGTTTATTCAAGTTTACACAACTGACAACTACAGTAGTATAGAAAGTTTGCAGAATTTTCCAATTTTTCCTTTTTATTTCAATTCAAATTATTCTTAAATTTATTTTACACCTAATTTTCTATTTTAGGTATTTTCAAAAAAAAAAAAAAAATGTGTATTTTCTCATTATTTTTTTTTATTATTTGCTTTGAATTAAACAATCCGAGACATAATTTCTTTATCATTTGTTCCAAAAATTGTTAATATAGTTTTTATAGTATAATGTATTGATTCATTTGTTTTTGAACTTGAAACACAACACGTGTATGCAGTCATTGAAAAATTTTTAATTATGATTTCAAGTAGTGATACAGTATGTGCACCAAAACCACCGGATTATTTTATTGTAAGTTTTCAAAAAAAATGTGATTTAACATTTGAAATTATTTACAAAAACGAGAAGAGAAAAATGAAACGAAATATTCTTGCTTGATGGTTTATAACCTTTTTATTTGGATAATCTAACTTTGGTTAATTTTTTCTCAATTGGTAAATTATAAATTATAAATAATGTAGAATTTATAATAATAATTATTATAAATTATGAAATTTATTTATAACCGAAGTCTATGGAGTTGAGTTGAAGAGAAAATGTTAACGCTATAAAGATGTTTCCAAAGGTGGATGACCTGAGTCAATAACAAGTTAATGCTGATATTTGGAGTATTTAAAAAAATATTTTTTATTTATCTTTTTTTTTGCTAGTTATTGTTCTGAAAAGTTTTTTAATGATATAAGTTGTAATTCTTTTCATATTTTTTTTAAACTTATCTTATCAATGAAATTCTTCAACAATGATAGAATTTTTGTAAATAATTATTTTTTCTCGATCTAAAGAGATTTTGATATTATGGTAATTTGTTAAAAAAAAATGGAAAAGTTTTGCCTTACTAAACATTTTTAAGTTTACTATAATTATTTATATCATAATATATCAATAAATATAGTTTATAGTGATCGATGTTTGAAAATTTTCGGAAAAACTTTTTGAAAAGATGGGTAATATTTTTATTTCAATTGTATCAGTTTTAAGATAACAATTATTGTTTTTGTGATTAATTAAATGTTTTCTATAAATTTTTGTTTTTTAGTTGAGGGCTCAAGAGGAATGGAGAGCTCTGCAAGAACGAAGAGAAAAAGCACGACAAGCGCAGTTAGAACAAGAAGAAATGATTCGAAAGGAGTACGAGACGAAGCAAGAGGCACAACGGCGAAAGGTGGAAGAGGAGAAACGTCGTATAGAGAAGGAATTGAAAAAACAGGAAGAAATACAACAGCAAATAAACGATTACATTGATAATGGAGCCAAGACACCGGAGTTTTTGCGTACAATCACAGAAACACAATCAAAAAATGCGGAAATATGTCAATTCTTCACTAAAACTGGATCCTGCAGGTAAATTTATTTTTAATACCTAACGTTATTCTAATTTTCTATTTTTTTATCGTTTAATTTTCTCATTGCAGCATTAGTTTTATTAATTATTAATTATTAACTATTAATGATTAATTTTATTTCTAATTTTCAGGTACGGCGACGTATGCTCAAGAAATCATCAAAAAGTTGGTCTCAGTAAAGTGATTTTAATTCCCGGATTTTATTCTCACTATTCATTAGAAAATAATCCAGCCGATGGTGATAATGATTCATTTCTTGAAGTCGATCGTTCAGAATTACGACAACATTTTGAAGAATTTTACAAAGATGTTGTACCTGAACTTGAAAGTTTTGGTAAAATAAAAACACTGAAATTCTGCCGTAATTCAGAGTCTCATTTACGTGGAAATCTTTATGTGGAATATTATACCGAACGAGATGCTGCAAGGTAAACGACCTTTTTTCAAAAAAACAAAAATTTATAGATAAAATAATAAAAATCTAAGAAATATGTTAAATTAAGTTTTAAAATTGTTGATCGTTTTTAGAGCGGTTCGAAAATTAAAAGGCCGATGGTTTGCACGACGACAAATTCATTGTGAATTCACTGGGATAAAATCATGGAGAACGGCAATTTGCGGAATGGCGAGATGCCCGAAAGGACGATTTTGCAATTTTTTGCATGTCTTTAGAAATCCTAATAATGAATATGATGTTAAGAGTCCACCGAGATGGGTCAAGAGATTTGACGAAAGTAGTCGAAGAAGCGAAAGCAGGTACAAAATTTTCCTGTTATTAAATTATTTAATAAAATTACTATAAAAAATTATAATTTTTTTTTTTGGTTCTTTCTTAGGAACAAAGCAAACAATTGGGATGATTCGGTGCGTGGTGATATGGATAATAATAGTCGAAATTGGAGATGGGATTCACCAGATCCGGAGCCAGATCGCAAGGACGGTGGTCGTCATCGATATTCCAATGATCGTTATCAAAATTCAAAGCGAAGCAATTATGCGTCTTCCAGTAGATTTCGCAATCATCACAATGACAGTAAAATGAATCGCGATTATGATGACACATCGGACGAGGAATATTATTCGAAACATTATAAAAATTCAAATAGACGCTCAAGTCGTTATGAAGATGAGCATAGAAATGGAAATGGTGATTCAAGGCATAGGAGATCCGATCATCGAAGATATTCCAGTAAGAGTCATCGTTCGCAAAGTGATCGTAGCCGTCACAGAAAACGAAGTCACGAACGAGACAGATCAAAGGAACATCGTAGTTCACGAAAGAAAGCGAAACGCACCCGTAATTCGGATCCAAATAACGATTACGTGCTGAAAGATTCAAAATCTGACACCAAAGAACAAATTGAATCAAAATGGGACTATGATATTTCCGCCGTTAAAGAAAAATCTAACAATTCCTCATCAAGTTCATCAAGTTCACCCGCCTCAACAACGTCAAATTCATCATCGAGTTCAAGTGACAAGAACGATGATAATGATGATGATGATAATCCAATTGTCGAAAATTTCGCAACAAATAACGATGATGTGGAACCAACATCAAATGTGAAATTTCCAAATGAACAATTGGAGCTCAAGTCAACTTTAATGGAACAAAAAGTCACTATTCCGGAATATTACGAATGGGACACTACAGAATCGGAAGACGATGAGAAAAAATAATTTATTCGATAATTGTAAACACAGTGAATGATTAATTTACGCATTTATAAAAGTATTTTTTATAAAAAGAAGAGAAGAAACATAACAGTTTTCCACGGGATGATAAAAAAAAAACAAAAAACTTGTATAGTTCTTAAAATTTTGTAGGTTTAAGAGAGTGATCACAAGCAAGAGAGAAAGAAAATATGAAAATAAAGCCAAGAAAATAAAAATTGAGATTTAATCTAAAATATATATATATATTTATTCCGATAGAACACACTGTACAAACTTGAACTACTCAAGGTGCGAATATATGAAAATAGAATAATTTTCTTATAATATAATTTTACAAGAAAATAAGTGATTTTATATAAAAGAAGAAAGTTGATGAAAATTGATAGTGCTTTATGGTGCAGGAAAACATGATTAACTAATATCAAAAGATGATTTAAAGAATTTGATCTTCTGATCAATCTGATCAATCAGAAATTGATTATCTTGATACAAAAAGTAGATCGTGATTGTCATATTATTATGATTTTGATCAAAAAAATAGATCATAATTATGTTTTAAATTACTTTTTTCTTTTTTTTTCAAAGAAATATTCAATCTACTTCTAATTTTCGGAAGGAGCCGCTAATTCCATGGATTGTTGGATCACTATTTGACGATGCGGAGAAACAATTCATTCCTTGTTTTAATGCGGAAACTGCACCTTCTCTTGCCTTCTCTGAATATAATTCCATGCGCACTCGCATTTTGTCATTATTGATAAGTGTTGGTCGAATTGCAATCAATTCCTTTCGCCAGAGTTCTGCAAATTTATTCCATAATTAATCCATCGATTAATTGATAAAAAAAAAAATTCCAAAAATTATTTTTTGATCGTTTTTTTTAATTTAATAGCAAATTTTTCTTTGAAAATTATTTTTTTTTTATATTAATTGAATATTTGCTAATTACCAATCATTTCTTTCATGGGCATTGTACCGCCGTATTCCTTTGGCAGCAAACTGGTGTCCATTTTATGATTTTTCGCATCTTCGAGACTGGTGTAAATTTTAACGCGACTTTTAATTTTCTCTGAAATCAGTGACATTCCAAAATCCAAGGCAAACTTGAGCGAAGGATGGGCATTGATTGCGTGAACTTCTTTATGTCTCATCGGCACGGTTCGCTAAGACGATAGGTAAAATTATTTTTTTTACTACATACATAATAATAAAAAAATAATATAATTATATATTTTTTTCATTCCCAGCTGATGATGATGGATATTTTTGCTGAAACGAAATATTCATTTTACACTCATAACCGGTTTTCTCGCAGTCTTTGGGTCATGCGACTAAAAGAAATATTATGAAATTTTTATTACGTGAATGGCCTTGAATGGAATATGGGGGACAAGAATCATTCCTGGGTCAACGAAAACGAACTTTATCCAGTGAGACCTACATTCACAGATCGAAGAGAAAGAAAAAGGATTCGAAATTTTTAGAAAAAATAACCACGATCAACAAGAAAACTGGATATGCTAATCGCTTATGTTCCATTTGGAGGAATAAATATCACAGGATTTTGAAGTATTTATCACTCGAAATTATCAATTGCAAAATAATATTTTTGCCTAATGGGTAAATATTTAAAATGAATCAGGAGATTATAAAGTGCAACGACTTTTAAGTTTAGCGGAGCGAGTAATTTAATAATTTACACTCAAATAAGGTAGTGAAATATCCTTTCATAAAAAAGAAAAATAATAATATATTACATATTAATTAAATGACGAAAAATATTTCAAGAGCTGAAATATTAAATATTTAATTTCAAATATTTGCATTTGTCTTTTACTAATTGATTTTTTTGTTTCTTTTGTTAGGAAAATTGAATGTCTTACTTCACCATTTTTGACGATACGAACTGCCTCTTTTGGAGTGAAGAGGGTTAAATGAGGAAAGCTAACACCTGCACCATCTGCGAAATGAACGAAGCCACGGACCTGACTTTCCTCGTCTTCCATCAACGATTCATAAGTGATGCCATGAATTTTACACATGTCCGCATTTGTATATTTATACGGATCAAATACCCCTAAAGAACAAATGGTATGCTTTTCAAATATATCCTAGATTTTTTAATTTCAGACATGAGGGAACAAATTTTTTGCAGAATAATTAACATAAACTGTCAAATAAAGGATTTAAAAGGAAAAATTCCTCATTCACAATAACGAACATATTTAATTAATATTGAATAATATTAAATAATATTAAATAATACTTAATAATGTTAAATAATATTTAATAATATTAAATAATATTTAATAATATTCAATAATATTTAATAATATTTAATATTTTTTAACAATATTAAATTAAATTAAAAATTTAAAAACGATTTTTAAATGTAATTTTTTCTCTCATGTCTTTGATAGTCAGCGTTAAGATATTTAAACAGATTTCAATTTTTTTCTTATTTGGAATTGAATTGTGTGTGTGTGTTTTTTTTTCTGTATTTTCAATCGTAACGCTGATTTTTACCGGGTCTAGCGACAATCACACGACGCCCCTTTACATCTCGACCAGGAACCGCGAATAGGTATCTAAAGAGTTAAAAAATGATTAATTATTGTTTTACATGATTTTTCTTGCTTATGAATATTGTCCTTCTTTGAATCTTACCCGAGGGAAAGTAATTCTGACATTGTTGGTTCAGTGATATCCAAATGGTTAAAAGCTGGATGATAAACTTGACGTAATAAAAGATACCTTTCAATTGCCTCTTGACTCATGGGTACATTGAATTTTTTGCATCGTAAAAATCTTAGGAAAAATCGACCATCTGTAAAATTTAGAAAATTCCCAATTTTTCGCCCTTTAATATTGATATTCAATTTTCTTATATACTATTTATTCTTATTACGTTTAATTGAACTTTATCGATATTTAATTACTGAATTAATAATTGAAACATTAATAATTAGTTACTTAATCGTTTAAATATTTTACCAATCGATTAAACAACTATTTTGAATATTTATTACTTAATTAAAAAATTTTTCTTATTTTCATTATATTTAAAAAATCGAAATTTAATGTCTTAATTAAGTCTTAATTATTAGAAAATTCCCTGGATATTAATTTTCAATAGTTAAGTATTTTTGACAAATTGAAACAAATTTTGAATTTGAAACATTTTGATGTTTTGGAAAAATAACACAATTGATATAATTTAAAAAAAAAAAAAATTGCGGATATTTCAAGGTTTTCTATTAAAACTCATGATGTGAAATTTGTGCCATTTACACTCTTCAAATGTCACATATATTGAGACATTGTATTCCCTTCTAATGTTTATGTTGCAATGTTTTCGATCCTTTTATCTCAGTGTTTTCGAATTATTCGAAAATTTCTGTATTTATTCACCACAATTTATTGAATTTAAAAAAATATCTATATTATTGTAGGATTTTTTGCATCATAAAAAAATTTTTCAGTTTCTTTTTTTTTAAATAAAGTCCCAATTTTATTTTAATGTTTTAAACTCATTGATCTCTAACGAGATGAAAATTATTTCGAGATACCAGAAGTGCAATAGAAAGTAACCTTGAGTGTCGTAATCATGAATGAGCGATGTTTTAAATTCTTCAGACTCTTTTTTACCTTGAGACCTCACCTTTCTTGTAATTCATTTGTAGGTTTTTTTTTACCTTTTTCCTCTTTAAAAAGCATCTCAAATTTTCCCTTTTTTTTCATTTCGAAAGAATGGAAATTTCGCGAAAATAATAATAATATAAAAATCAGAAAATATTGCTACTTAATTATAATTATAGTGGTCGATTAAAATAGTTCACTTCGTATTAATTGCCCACCACTAATTAAGACTTTCACTACTTCACAGTATTATACAGTTAATAAATCAATTTCCCGAAATTATGTCACAAAATTAAATTAGTAATTGGTTTACAAAAAAAATATGTAAATTGGAGGGTTTTTTTTTACGTAACGAGAGTAATTTTTGAGGAGAAAAGAAAACATTTTCTCAGTCAATTTGAAATTTTTTTTAACATAATTCGAAATTGCCTAGCCACCCATTTATTATATGACAAGAACTTGTAAGAAATTCTAATTGTAAGACGGTTATATAAGTCTCTCATATAAAGTTGCACAATTTTTATTTATTATAAAATGTGGAACCTCACCCATTCTGCAATTTTCAATCCTTGGATTCAATTTTACCCAGTTTCTTATTTGTTCCAAAGCCTGATCCCTTGTATTCTTGTCCTCGCGAAGTTCTTCTTTTGCCATTTTTTGTGTCTCTTCGGACAAAGGACACACGTAGTCATCTTCCTCGGTTGCCCATTCGACGCCACCCATTTTTCCTTCTTCTCTTTTTACTCGAATTTCAGTCTGAAAAATTAAAATTAAATTAGTTTTTTTTTAACAATTTTCGTTTAAATAAGGACTCTGTAAATAATTTTGATTGACATTTAAGTCTTGGGAAAAATTAAAAGGAAAAAAAAGTTTCTATAATAAACATAGAGAAACTTTAATGATATGCATGTAGTTATTAAATTGCAAGTTGTATTTAATGCGTGATTTCTGAATAATTTATACATATGAAAAAATCAACTTGGAATTAAGGAAATTAATTTCACTTTCATTTTTCAGGAAAGCTGTTTGGATAAATTGACCTGGTGGCCTCATTTCTTCAATCTACGTCAACATGTTTTCTACGAATATATATAGTATATATACATGACGATTCAGAGACGTTGCTCGCATTTCTGAGATCTGTTAAGCATATTACGGCATTACTTAATACTTAGTCGTAAAATTGCATCATACACCTAATATAATCGCTGGACCAAAAGTAAGTGTGCTTATGATATAACAAATAATACACGAGATACACTCACAAATACGTGAGCGCGTGTATATTCATATTTGTGGGAAACGATTCTATACATGTGTGAGTGTTTTGAAACAACTTTCTCCAATTGCATAAGAGGCTGGTTGGGTTGTTAACCCACCTTTGTTTCTTCTTTGCCTCGCACGATTTTAATATTATAATGAAAAACGACGATCGCACGCTCATGACCCCAAAAAACCCTAATGAACTGGAACTCTATTTAGATTTTACCTTTTTTTTGCCGATTTCTTTCTCTTTTTGCAAACTTTGCTAGGAATTTTTATATAATATAAATTTATTTATTTGTATTTAAATTTATATTTATTTATTTTATTTTTAAATGAGTTATAAATTTAATTTTTGTTTCCACTTGTTGCATACTACGATATTTTGTAAATTCGCAACATTTTCCTCGTTTGAAAATCAGTTTTCTTTTTTTGTTTCTATGGAAGTAATTTTAAAATTCAGTTCGAATTGATTTTTTTTTTTTAATAATAAATGTCGTCATTTGATTAACATATCTATAATAGTTGTTTTGTCTTGTTTTCTTCCCTTTTTTTTTTAGTCTAATCGGTAAAAAGTTTTGTTGAGTCGAGAAAATAGGTTGTAAACATAAATATGATTTACATTTTAATTAACAAGAAGGGAGGAAAAAAATGTCTAAAAGGTGATCAGGAATTTTTTTTCTTCTCTGGATTTTGTTTTGCCTACATATTTCTTGAATGTGGAATATATTTTCTAAATTGGTGGAATATTTACGTTGCTTAATATTTCATTGTATTGTTTCATCAACTTTAGAAGTTTAGAGACATTTTTTTTCGTTTTTAGAAAGAAAACTAGGTATTTAATTTTTGCGTGGGATAATAAAAATGTTTTTCTTGAGTCAGTGGACAAATTATGTATTGCTTCACAGAGGAAAGAAACGTTTTTATTGCATAGTTAAATATTTCCACTGTCTTTTTTTTTGCTTTTTTGATTATTAGTGTAGAATGTTTCAAATCGTTTGAAAAAATATTGATTATAATTCGTAATATCAATTAATTTTCGTTTTAGTAGGGAGTAATTTTTTTTTGCTTTTTCTTTCCTTTTTCTTTTTCTTTCCATTAATTTCAGTTTATAATTTTAATTATTTCGACTGTTGAAATGTAGTAGCAATTGTTTTTCCTCCTCGATATTCGTTCAATTTTCTTCTATTCTTCGAAATTGTCATTTTGAGACAATATTTCCATTTAAATAATTGCGAAATTGAAAAAAAAATTTTTTCCCGTTCAATTTTTTTTTATTTTAGGTTTAAATAGAAAAAAAAACGAATAGAAACGAGAGACTCGTTGACTTAGCCTTGAAAGGATTCGTTATGAGAATTTGAAACTCCTAAAGTATAATATAAGATTTAATTTTATATTTTGACCCTGATTAAGTGTTGGATATTATTGAATAAGAGTTTTAAACTATGAAATTAAACGTAGACGGTAAATAGTACACAGTCCAGAAAACAGGCTTTCAGGTTAATAGTTGTATATATGTATGTATGTACAAATACTATTCTTCCGCATAGAAAGCAATAGTTATCATGTTTCTCTACGTTCATGAGACGTCAATGGTATTATGTCTGCTCGCGTAATCCTTTTATGTTGCTTTGACATAACTGTAATTATGGAACTTGAAATTGCAAAGTACTTTTTGATTATGGTTTCAATTTCCCATTACTTCAAAATAAGAAGAGACATCCCTTATTACCATTATGCAAGTTTTATCATCATCAAATTATTATATTACTATGCGTGATGGCAAAAAAAAATAGAAAGCCAAATTAGACTCTTGTCATTAGAACTTTTCAACTAACAAATTTACTTGTTCAAATTTTTTTTGCTAATAAAATAAGATACATTTTTTATTATTATTTTTTTTTTTTTTTTGGACTCACCGATCGGACAAATTGACTTTGACCTACAATGAATCGTTTAGTGAATAATAAAAGATTTTTTCTGACATTGAATTAATTTTGTCATTGGGATGTTCTTCTCGTCATATTCCGACACTCGTTAATATAAAAATCAAGAGTTTCCTTATTTTGAATATTAAACTCTCACTCTATCGAATTTACTTTTTATTTCTATACCGAAACCAGTTTTCTATCGCTGGAAAAACTTTCAATACGTTTTAAATGTAGAGGAAGAAATTCGAATTAAAAAAATTTTTTCTCCTAATTTACGTAAATTTTGATTTAAATAATCAGGAATAAAAAATTTAATTTATCGTATAGAAAAAGAAAAAATTGGAAATAAAAAGTAGATTTAAAATATTCAATTTTGTTTTGAAGATATGAGATCCTGGTCGACTGAGGTAGACACAAAAAAAGGGGTAAAAATGAATAAAAACCAGTTTCTATTTGACAAGGCGATGGTAAAAATAAATTTTATGTAATATATGCAGGTAAACTTTGAATTTTCGATACTGAACAAAGAAAACTTTTTTTTGCCCTGCATTGGTTCATGTAGATCCTTTCACTTTCTCTTTCGTTTATCATCAAAGGAACAAAATAATAATCGAATGTGAATTTGAAGAAAAGCACAATTTTCAATTTACGATTTATCCTTTTTATTCACGATTCATTATTAAGGCACTGTTTTTGGTTTTGATTTTTTTTTTTGACACACATTCTTTAAGCGAAATTAATTTTTTTTTTTTTTAATTTTAAACGTAACTTGTTTACTATTTGTGTTTAAGGAAAACGTACCCCCTAAAGCGAAGTCTTCGTCCGCGATACTATTCGACGACTGCCCCCTTCACAAGTACCGGGCCCACTTTTATAATTTCCGTTGCGTATATCTTTCTCCACTCTCTTAATCCATCTTGACCTGCAAGATGGCTAGTAGTCTTTCGATAAGATGGTCCCTGACTTACTAATCAGTCTCAATGATAAAACAAAAGATATTCCTCATCCTGAATCAGCCTTGAAGGACAACGTTTCTTCAAGGAGGATCAATATTCACAAAAAAAAAAAAAATGAAAATTGTTTTCTCGTGACAATATTTGTATATAAAGGTTTTTCAAATTCCCTTCGACAATTTTCGGTAATTTTAATTTTTAACTTTAAATCTTTTTGGTAGTTTCAAATACTTGCAGATTGAAGACTAATTTACATTTATTTGATGCTTTTTGTTCCAATTCTTCCAATCGTTGGTTTTTAATTTTTTGTAATTCGAATTATTGGTAGATTTAATTTTGTTTCAGTTTTATAAATTTGCTTCTTTACTTTCCGACTGTTTTAATTTTCTCCATTTCCAGTTGTTATTAGTAGTTTTCTATTTTTTTGGTAGTTTTTTATAATTTCAATTTTTGGTGGTTCCAGTTTTTTGCAATTAGTTTGGTAGTTTTTTATAATTTTAATTTTTGGTAGTTCCTGTTTTTTTGCAATTATTTTGGTAGTTTCCATTAATTTCATTAAAAAATAGATAAAATATTGAATTAGAATTGAAATAATATTTGGAAATAAATAAATTACCCTAAATAAATAAATAAATAAATTTTCAAATAAAATTTGAAATTACAATGAAAAATTATATATATATTAATATTTTATTTACATGTTATGTAA
>JUFY01022527.1:0-10605 GCA_001855655.1 Leptopilina clavipes
AATATAATATATTATAATATTATTATAATAAATATATTATATATAAATATATTATAAATATAATATAATTATAAATATTATAAATTATTTATTTATTTATCCTCTAAAAATTCACAATTCAAAATTCTGCGCATTTCTGAAAATTTTGACTATTTTCAGAGTAAATTTTACTATATCATTGAAGCAGATTTTAATAAAAATTGAATGAAAATTTTCATTTTCATTTTAATTCGGAAGTAGTGGAAATTGACAGAAATGCGCAGAAATTCAAAGTTAGTTTTAGATTTTACTATAAAATAGTTAAAGTTACTGTATATTTTTTTCCGTGTAGTAAAATATGGAAACTGACTGGAATTTTTGCTCATTTATGACAATTTTTTTACTATTTCCGGATGAGTAAATTTTACCATCTCTACAGCAGATTTTAATAAAATTGGAAAAATTTATTTTCGAAATATTAAAATTTACTCTGGAAATAGTGAAAATTGACATAAGAAATGCGCAGAAATTCAAAGTCAATTTAGATTTTACTATATGAAATAGAATAGAATAGAATAGAATTGTACGTGCTAGCAATTTTCTTTAAACGAAATTTTGTTTCTTCGAATTTTCGGCATTTACTATGATTTTCATTCAAACGAATTTTCATATATTTATAATACAAAATTTTTTAGTAATCGAACTTTCAATTCACAAAATTTACATATTAGATCAAATTTTAATTTATTTTAGAAATTTTAATTTGATAGAAATTCTTATTAAAGAAATTAGGAGTAAAAATAATGATTTAAACGAATTTTTATTAGACAGAAATAATTATAAAAAAGAATTCTTTCATAGTCGACTTTTCATTTTTTCGAAATATATTATTTCACATGGAAATTCTATATTTACCGATTTTCTACATTAAAAAAAAAATTATATGATTCAACTAACGGTTTACTTGTTTATTATCAAATAAATATTTATACTTACAATAAATTGAAGTAAATTTAAACAGTTTTGTCTGACTACAACTTACTTTTACTTTTTTATTTTATAATAAATTGAAGTACTCTCTAAATGTGAATTAGTAAGAATTTTAACTAATTTGAATTAGTGACTCACTTTTTGCTTTTGAATTAGTTAAAATTTACTAATAAATTAGTAGAAAAATTTTTTTTTACTATTAGTAAAATTTAACTAATTCGAAAGCAAAAAGTGAGTCACTAATTCAAATTAGTTAAAATTTTTACTAATCCAAATTTAGAGAGCAGATTTAGAGAGTGCAGATTTGATGCCAAAATTATTTTCTTTTTATTACATACAGAAGATTTTATTTTTCTCATTTATACAAATCTTGATAGATTCTGTAAATTTTTCTAAAGATTTATATTTCATTATTCCGCAATTTTTTTTTTTTGTTGAATAATATCAAAATTTTTTCGGGATTTTTTCTCGTTTAAATCTCGACATATTTCGCTATGGAGTTTTACGAGCTTTTGAAGATTTATATATTAACATTTATTCGCAAATTTATTTTGGAATAGTATGAAAATTTTTCGTCTCTGTTTTTTGTGTTTTTTATTTTTTTTTTATTTAAATCTTCGACACATTACAAATAAACGTTCCTGATGATTTAGTTTTCATTATTCCAATTTTATTTTTCAAAAAGAGAAATGACTTTCTGTGCTCTGAAGCACAAAAGTTGTAAATTTTTCCCGGGAATAAAAGTTGGTTCAATATTTTCAGCAACCGGATATTTTATATCTACGATATTAAACCACGTTTTGTAATTTTGTCAACGGAATTGCAATTTCGCAAATTGTGTTACTTTTCAAATTTACGAGGCTTTCATTGATAATTTCGTAACATCCCCAGTGTTTCTTTTTTTTATACGTTAAAATAGAACGTGTTGCGGCAAATAATACGGAAATTTGAAAGTCATAAATTGAACAATTTTTTCAACAAGAAAACATGTGAGATTTTTAATTTTAGCAATAAGTCTCAAGTCAATGTGTGTATATTGAAAAAAATCTATTTTATTCAAATAGATTGTTGTCAAATAAATATTTATTTGTATCGAATAAATTTTTTTAGTCAATTAAATTTTTTTAGTCAATTAAATAGTATTTGATTTAAATACAGAACTTTTTGATTCAATTACAGTTTATTTGATTTAAATAAAAATTATTTGGTCCAAGTAAATATTTATTTGATAATACTCAAGTAATTCATTATTTGAATCAAATAAATTTTATTAGAGTCAATTAAATGGTATTTGATTCAAATAGAAATTATTTTGTCCCAGTGAATATTTATTTGATAATAATAAATTAATAATTGGTTATTTGAAACAAATAAATTTTTATTTTTAGTGTAAATATTGAAATTTTTAATTTACAATGGTCACGTGTATATTTATATGTGTTCGGTATAAAAAATCCAAAGTATAAAACAACTCGAAATCTCGAAATTGGTTTACGCCCTGAGTCGTGAAACTTTTATGTATGAGATGTTATATGAGTGTTTGCTTCGGTTTACGCCTGGGGTTATAAAGTAAAGCTTGTTGCAAAAACACGGAAATGTACTTGCTAATGATACTTTTCAAAAAAACATATTCAATATATCTGTACGATTATGTATTCGAGTATGAAAAATTTTTTTCCCCCGTCAATTAATGATCCAAAAGTTGTAAACATTCAAAAAAATATATTTTTTCAATTATCAAGAAAAAAATACATATAAATGAAACATTTTGAAACTTTGTAATTTATTTTTGTATAGATTACGCAAAATTACAATTGTAAATTTTGATCTTGAAGAAGAAACAAATAAATTTCGTTTATTGTTGAAGTCCACAACGTTTATGATTAACGATTTAAAAGAAAAATATTTTTCTATATTATAATTTTTTTCAATTTTTATCGAAAGCGAATTTTTGCAATTTTCTTTTAAATCAACAACAGTAAAAAAATTTACAGACAATAAATAATATTTTTCGCTTGAAAAAATATTAATTACATTAGAATGGAAACTGGGACACCAACTGTACGACAATTTTTTCTTTTTATTTATATAAATAATTGCGCGACAATAATTCTAAAAAAAAACGTACTATATTTTCAATAGAATGAAAATATTTTATTGACTATGTAGTAAAATACTTTATAATAAAATTATTTCAAAAATAGAAACATTCAATTTGAATGAATTTGAATCGATCCCAACATCAGGGATTACTAATTTCATTACTTAAATTGCTCACTCTTTTAACTTTATTGGAAATTGTATATATATATATATGCTGCGTTATATTTACATTTTGTAACAACTCGAAGTCAAATGGAATGATTTATTACTTTTGATGAATTGAAATTGGAAAAATTTATACACTCTAATAAATGTGAAAAGAGAGTGTTTCCTTTTTTCCCTTCTTTTTTTCTTTTTCAAGAAACAAAATATTTTACAAAATTCTCTACTATACAAATATAGATACAAAGTTTTGAAAGTTGAAACTCAATACCTATTTTCTCATATTCCTTCATCATAAACTTTTGGAACTGATAAGAAATAATTATAACTCTGAAGTAGAATGAAATGCTTGATTAAACTTTCAAGTATTTTTTAACAACGAAAGAACCTTTTTGTTCTTTTATTTTGCAAAATCGAACAAGTTCAGATTTCACGTAATTGAATTATTCTCAAAAGTAGAAAAAAACAGAATAGAAAACAAAAGAGAATGGAGTAGGTGTGCAAAGTAGGGTGTAATTTAAAAAAATATGTTGAAATATAACACGTCACTGAATTCAGAAAATTGCATTATTGGAAAAAAATTATTTCATATTCTTCAAAACTGAAAACAGTTTTTGAAGGAATCCAATTTCATTTCGTATGAAAATGAAAAAAAATTTATTGGACGCTAGAAAAATTTCTTCAAATATGTTTCTTGTCAAAAAAGTTTTTTTCAAAAAAATTTTTTTTTATTTAAAATGTTTTTTAATCAAATTAAGAAAATTGAAAAAAATTGAATTGGCTAAAAACTATATTTTACATATTACTAGTTCCAAATATTAAAATAATTTTCAGCCTCGCTAAAACTGACTTTTACTACTGGGTTTATTTACTGTAAGTCTGTCTAGGTTCGACTTTAACTACTAATAGTAAATTTATTAAAATTTAGTCTGACTATTACAGTCCGTTACTACTAGAATACCAATTCTTGACAATTCTCCGTCTGTTGATTACTGACTTTTATTACTAGTTCCAAATTTCCAAGAAATCCGTCTGACGATAACTGATTCTTACTACTAGTACTAAATTTTTATATTTTTCCGGTCTGACTAGACCCGATTTTTTCTACTAACTCTAAAATTCGAAATTAGTTGTCTAGCGTGGAAATTGTACTAAGCGTTTCAACACTTTGCCTGACAAAAATTGTCCTCTACTACTAGTTTGAAAATTACAAATTACTACTAAAGTCGAAATTAAATTTCAACTTTCTGACTATAACTGACTTTTACTACTGCTGCAAAATTTACAAGAAATTTCCCAGTCTGACTAATACTGACTTTTATTACTTTCTCCAAATTCACAATAATTTTGTAATTTTTACTAAAATTGATTTTTACTACTAGCTCCAAATTGCGATCTTTATGGTCTGATTAAAACGAACTTTTCTACTGAATCATAAATCGCGGAAATTTAAAAAAGCTTCCCTGACCAAAACACACATTTGTTGCTAATGCAAAATTCCAATTTTTAAGTCTGACTAAATTTGACTTTTACTACTAATACCAAATTTATTAAAACTTTCCTGTCTGACTATTACAGTCTTTTACTACTGTAATATCAAATTTCCAAATAACACCGTCTGAATGTAATTGACATTGACTACTGCTACTAAATTCTAAAAAATTCCGTCTTACTTGAACTGACTATTACTACTACTACTACCAAAATTGTATATTTTCTCGTCTGACTAAAAGTATTATGTACTACTAGTACTAAATTACTTAAAATTTTTCAGTCTATCTGAGACTGTCTTACCACTAGTTCCACTAAAATTAATTTTGACTGCAAATTTATTTATATTTATTTAATTTATTTAACCCGTACTAAAGAAATTGACTTCTTTTATAGAAATATGCTGATTTGTATACTTTTACTTAAAAATGCTATTAATTATCAATAATAAATTGTTTGAACAAATGGAAATATTTATTGTAATATGATTAATTACACTACTAGGCAATATGTTAAATTTATCCATGTCAAATAATTTACGATTTGTAAATTAATTTCCCGGAACTATTCCAACGATAAATAGGTATAATTGTGTGTGTGTGTGTGGTACGTGAAAAATGTCCGCAATGCAAAACATTAATGCATTAACATGAATATGGCAACAAGTCAACTGCGATGCACTCGGCAAATTGTATTGAAATACCATTCTTGAACTTTACATTGAAATACAATGTATATAATATGAGATTAGTACGGTTCGTGAATTCTATTCACGAATTCGCTTAAAGTGCAATTCGCGCATCAGTATGCAAGGTGTATTTATGACATTATGAGGATGCCGATGAGGAAGCTTTCAAAGCTTCTGCATTAGGTTCGAGCTTTTGTGCGTGTAAGCTAAAACGCCTGCTGCGGATAGAGTTAATCCAACCTGATTTAACACTGCGACTTGATAGAGTGCGACGTCGTTTCGTGCTCGCCTTACGGATTACAATGGGACGGGTGTAATTATTTTCAACAAACCAACATTGCACGACATACCTACATTGCACCAAGTTTGTATACGTGTACATTCACTCAAGATTTCCGAAAATAAAGGCGTTTTCAGTAACAGTTGAAACTCACTTAGCAACTGGAGATAATGTATGATTTAATCTTCCTATATCTAACTTGGAACATTTCATTCCAGACAGAAAGTTCAAAAAGAATTTTCGTATATAATTCCGAGAAATAATCATTTAGGTACTAAAGGTTTTAATTTTGTAACAGTAGTAGAAGTAATTTTTGGTCAGTCCAGAAAATTTTAAATTTGGTATTTACCATAGTCATATTTTAGTAAAGGGACATTTTAATGTTTTACATTTTTTTCAGTAGTGTTATTTTTTGTTTCAGTAGTAGTTTTTTTAAAACCGAAAATTTTTCCATAGTAAATCATTTTTAATCAGACCTGCAAAACTCAAAGTATTGTTACCAGTAGTAAAGGAAAGTTATAGTCAGACAGAACTCAAAACGTTGTCATCAGCAGTATAAGTCAATTTTAGTCAAAAAATACTTAATATATTGTTACCAGTAGTAAAACTCAATTTTAGTCAGACAAATACATAAAATAATGTTGCCAGTAGTATAAGTTAGTTTTAGTCAGACAATACTCAAAAGGATGTTACCAGTAGTATAAGTCAGTTTTAGTCAGGCCTGCAAAACTCAAAGTGTTGTTACCAGTAGTAAAAGACAGTTATAGTCAGACAGAACTCAAAACGTTGTCAACAGTAGTATAAGTCAATTTTAATCAAAAAATACTTAAAATATTGTTACCAGTAGTAAAATTCAATTTTAGTCAGACAAATACTCAAAATGTTGTTACCAGTAGTAAAATTCTGTTTTAGTGACACTTGAAAAACTGAAAGTGTTGTTACCAATAGTAATAAACATTTTTAGTCAGCCAAAACTCAAAACGTTGTAATCAGTAGTAAAATTCAATTTTAGTTAGACAAATACTCAACATGTTGTTACCAGTAGTAAAAGACAGTTATAGTAAGCCAAAACTCAAAACGTTGTAATCAGTAGTATAAGTCGATTTTAGTCAGACAATACTTAAAATGTTGTTACCAGTAGTAAAAAACAATTTTAGTCAGACAAAACTCAAAACCTCATCATCAGTAGTAAAATTCAATTTTAGTCAGACAAATACTCAAAATGTTGTTACTAGTAGTAAAATTCAGTTTTAGTCAGACAAAATTCAAAATCAGTAGTAAAATTTAATTTTAATCGGACATAATTTTTCCTTGTATTTTAAATTTTCTACTTTGTAATTTTTTACATAAATAGTAAAAATTTTGTTTCAATAATATATTATATAAATGGACTACAACAAAAAATTTCCATACTTTTCTTTTGATGCTGAAAGCAAATGAACTATTCTAAATTTCCAATTATCTTTATCGCTCTAAATGTCTAAATAAAAATAAAACATCGATTATTTTCATTTAATCTCTTCTTATTTTCTCCTCGAGTAATTAGTAATTAGGTTATTGAGAAATCGAATAAGTCTATTGACGTGAGGGGAATAAGGACAACTTAAGCGGAAGGAAGAAAGTTTGACTTTAATCACGTTTCACTGAAGATGCATTGGGAGCAGACGCTGCTTTCTCTCCCCCAAGTAATTGGTGAAAAGCACAACGTACTAAAAAAAAAAAATAGAAGAAGAAAAAGCACAACGTACTAAAAAAAAAAAAATAGAAGAAGAAAAAGAAGAAGAAGAAAAAGAAGGATGGAGAGAGTCATAGTAATAGGAGGAGAAAAAAAGAAAGGCAGAGAAAGGATTTTGGTACAAAACGAGAGAGGAGTGAGAGTGGTTGGTTTGGAACAAGAGCAAAGCTTACAATCGTCGAGACCGATAAATGCTCTCGGCAATTATACTCGGGTGCAAGTTGAACTAGTTTTATCAGAGGTTTAACAACCTACATTGGATCGCAACATTTTGTCCATGTATTAGTGCAAAGAAGGAAAAAAAAGAGAGGAACAGTCGGGAAAATTTCATTCAAAAAAAAAATTCCCTCTTTTCTCCTGACTTCGCGGGATCTATTCAGAAATTCTGCGCAATGATTCTTATAGGTAGTCCCTAAATGAGCTTGCATGCAAAATTTTACCAAAGAACTCACACAAAGATTGATGTGAACTCTCTCTCTCTCTCTCTCTCTCTCTCTCTCTCTCTCTCTGTGTGCACGAGAAAAGAGTAGGAGAAGGGAGAGGGGAGAGAAAAGTTGGTGAGCTTCGCTAACGAGGAAACCCGCGCTGTTCGTTTCCGTTTTTCTTCAAATCTCTCCCTCTCACTCGAAACGAAGACTACTCTCTTGTTGCCTTTACAAATTGAACAAATGGATATTTTAAGGGACGTTATATAAATTTCGTTTTAATTTAAATTCAATTTCACAATTATACGAAACCCCTTGGGAAAATATGCCCTTAATAAATAAGACTCATTTCATCTGTACTTATAAATATGCAAATTATAAAGGAAATTGCATATGCAACATTTAATTACAATTCAAATTTTATTATATTTAATCGACTTGTTAAAAATTTTAATCCCAATTGAATTTTAAGTTTAACTGTATTCTAATTAAATTTTCCAATAATGAAATTATTAATTAAAAACTCTCATTATTGAAACCTTATGAATTCGATATTGAAAACGCTTGAATACGTTATGAATAAATTGAATAAAATTAAGTCCACATTATTTCAATGCAGAGATATTCTGTTGATTCGTGACCTTGATATCTTCAAAATTCCCGGCGAAATATTCTATATAATTTTTAAAAATTACTCGGGCGAAATTGTTATTATTATTTTAAATAATTTACAAATTTCTATACTTTTACTGTACGAGGAGAAAAACTTGTACAATAAATAAATATATATTTATATATATATATATATATAAACAAAGAAAAAAGAAGACCAGAAGAAAAAATTGTTCTTTGAGAGTTGAAAGTTCAGTTTTCAATGGGGTTATATTTCAGAGTGAAGATAAGGAAATAATTTTAACGTGATTCTCAAGTCAGTGAGCTTGAGGGGCGATATCTGCCAAGTTTGTAGAAGGCTCCCTGTAAATTTAGGACTGAAAAATGTGCTGGGAACCAAGACGAAGTAGATAGAGGACCAAAAAAAGAGAGTAGGGTGGGGGGGGGCGAACTTTTACACGGCTATGTAACGTTCTTCCGCGAGTGCACCGACTATCCGACCAACCATGAAATCGCGTTCCTGTCGGTCCAATAAATCCTTTCTGTTTCTAGGAGAGATCTGGGCTTTTCTCCTACCATTGTCTCCGCTACACGAGCCGCTGACTCGTGACAACAATGGTTTCTCGCGCTTATTCGAATCTGACACTAACTTAACGTGAAGTAAATGAAAATTAAAAGTGTCCATTAGTGCGCAAGCACTGTTATGATGATTATTATTTTTTTCTTTCTTTTTCTTTTTATTCTACATCAAAAAGTTTATGAATATGCGAGCTCATATCATTTTTCATTATTATTCTTTTTCTTCACACTATTGTAATCAATTTTTTTTTTAACTTTTTTCCCAGCTATAAAAACCCATTGTTGTTTTAAAAAATGTCAGGCGAAAAAGGTTTGTTTTTGATTCAACTGATAAAAAAATTAATTTTCATATTATAGATAAAAAAATGTATACAATTTTGGTAGTAGTAGTGAAAGTCAGTTAAAGTAAGACGGATTTTTTTTTAATTTGGTACCAGTAGTCAAAGTCGGTTATATTCAGACGGTGTTCTTTAAAAATTTGATATTAATGTTTTGCATTGCGGACATTTTTCACGTACCACACACACACACACAATTATACCTATTTATCGTTGGAATAGTTCCGGGAAATTAATTTACAAATCGTAAATTATTTGACATGGATAAATTTAACATATTGCCTAGTAGTGTAATTAATCATATTACAATAAATATTTCCATTTGTACAAACAATTTATTATTGATAATTAATAGCATTTTTAAGTAAAACTACACTGAAAAAAAAATTTATTTGATTCAATTAATTCAAATTATTTGAAAAATATTTATTTGAGTCAAATATTTTTTATTTGGATCGATAAAATATGTATTTGATTCAAATAACTTGAATTATTTGAATCACACTTATTCGAATCAAATAAATTTTATTTGGGTCAAGTAAATAATTAATTGAATCTAATAAATGAATTCATTTAACTCAAATAATAAGTTATTTAAAACTATTAATTTATTTATTTCGCTTAAATATTTGGTTATTTGATATAAATAAGAATTATTTGACACAATTACCTTATTTTATTGATTCAAGTAAACTAAATTATTTAAAACGAATAACTTATTATTCAGCGCAAATACATAATTTTATGAAAACAAATAAAAAATATTTGGATCAAATAAATAATTTATTTGATTGAAAATAATGAATTAATAGAAACAATAATTTTTTTATTTGAATGGAATATTTGGTTATTTGATATAAATAAGAATTATTTGACACAATTGATTTATTTTATTGATTCAAGTAAACTAAATTATTTAATACGAATAACTTATTATTTATTGCAAATAAATAATTTTATAAAAACAAATAAAAAATATTTGGATCAAATAAATAATATATTTATACTAAAAATTAGTGAGGTATTTTGAGAAAAAAAATTTATGTCACCAAAATATTAATTTTTTGCAAAGAGTTAGTAATTAACAATAATAATTATTTAAAATTAAAAACAAAAGATTAAAAAAATTTCTTCTTTTTAATACTTAAAGTATTTAAAATTATAAAAGGAAATAAACTTATTATCACTAGGTGGACAAAAAAAAATTATTAATATATTGATAA
>JUFY01022528.1:0-19587 GCA_001855655.1 Leptopilina clavipes
AATAGTATTAAAATTAAAATAATATTTTAATTTATAAATAATATTTAAATTAATAATTGAATTTAATATTAAAATTTTATTTTATTTTGTCTAATTAAAAATAGTGAAAAATTTTATTTACACACTTTAAAAATAATTTTCCTACTTATATTCTTCAGGGCAGTAGTTTTTACACATGTTGCACCTTTGATATTAATCACACTATCAATGACTTTATTCTAATGCACGATTTTATTATAATTAATTGACAATTTCGTAACTTTGATTTCAAATTTCCCATGAAGGTTAAATTAATTTTTTTTTTTTGTTCGAAACATTCACAACTTAATGGGGAATAATGTTAAACGTAAGCTCTTGTGAATTTTCCAAGAGTAATCTCACTGTAAAATATTATCCACCTTTTTGTTTAAATTGAATTTTCCTTTAAATCTAATAAAAAAAAATGTGATTTTCACAGAAATACACCGGCGCCTTCGAGAAAGAAAGAGTAGGAATGGTTGAATTACCCTACTTGAGCGAAGAAAGACTGCAAAAGATGGGTGTTCCTTTGGGACCAAGACTGAGAATTTTGCAAGAAGCGAGGATATCCGTACTGAAAGATCCAGTGTACGTGGTGTAACCGTGTACCAAAAAAAGAAAAAAAAACAGCAAAATGAACTTTTTATACGAGAAATGTCCAGAGAGTGAACAGTGAAAATAAAACTTCTTTTTTATATATTCAAAAACTGTCTTTCACGTTCAACTTCTCTGGAGTAGAAAAGAAAAGTGTATTTGCCGTTAAACTTAATCAAAAAAAAAAAAAAAAAAACTTCATCGACTTTATAAACTAAGTGCTATTTAAAATATGTTAAATATCACAAATAGTTCAATATGTCAATTCGCTCAGTTTATAAAACTCTTGTTCATTTTCTTTCAAAACAATTTTTTCCCAATTAATTAATTATAATTTATAATCATTTTTTCAATAATTTGCAATTTAATACCAAAATTAAGAAAAAATTATTTACTCCTTTTTTTCCCTTTTGAAACCAGAATGAAAAATTATCAAAAATAATTATATGTAATTTATAATTAATTAATTGCAGACATTCTTCTATTAGAAATGAAAATGCAAAAAGTTTCAATATAGAAGCCAAGGGGTAATTTTTACGTAAAGCATAAATGAATTTCAAGAGCGCCTTTGCCAAAGAGCGATGTGTTTTGTTGTTATGTATCAATAATCAAATTGTTGAAAAATATTTGTCTTTCCTATGATATATAAAAAATATATGTTGCAAAAAATGATGATTTAAAAAACGTATTTTCACAAAAAAAAAAAATATGCCAAATAGTTTTTTTTGAAAAATTCTTTCATTTAATGATATATGGAATTATTTCTCTATAATCTGCTGTCCAAAGTAAAAAACTAGTAAGTCGCATTTGCCATAAGGGCGAGCGTCCTTAGCTTTGTTATTCGACTTTCGCTCTTATGGCAAATGCGACTTACTAGGTTTTTACTTTGGAGAGCAGAACTGTACAGTGGGGAAAAAAAATCATCAATCGCGATAGGAAATAATTTTTTTTTTAATAATTATATTGTTGCGTTATTTACATTTGTATTTAAAGAATTAAAAACAAAGTACCGCTAAATACTCATAAAATGTAAGTTTTCAAAATCCTACTTTGTAATATATACAAAAAAAAATCGTAGGATGTTTTTTTCCCGGAATAAATAATTATTAATTACACAAAATATGAATAATGATAAATAAAATTAAAAATACCAATTATAATTAGTATATTTTGTATTAAAACTAGCCTAAATGTTTTTTGTTAGCAAAAATGCTAATTATAATCAGTATTTGCAGTTTTTATATATATAATAATTAAATAGATACTAAATTTGTTTCTTCTCAACAAAAATATATATCTTTTTGGAGTTTGTTTGTAATATTTATTAAAAATAAAATGGTCTAAAACGAAATATTTTGCTGTAAAAATTATCTTTAATTTTCTGTATCCTCATCAAAGAATCATTCATAACTTTCATTGCGCTTGTTTACTTATTTAAAAAAATTTGTTTTCATAAAATTTAATCTCATTCCACATATATGTCAAACTCTTACACTATCTGCATATGCTTTGCGAAAATTATCTGAAAGTAACTTCAATTATCTCAACACTCTGTGATGTAATCTCTACAATTGCTTTGACACAATTGAATATAAAGGGGAGTCACTGAACTGGGACATCGACTCAATTTCTACAGTGAAAATGTTTTTATTTATTAAAGACTTTTTCGTTCATTTTTTTATTTACATATATGTCTAATTAAACGAAGGGAAAAATAATTTTTTAAAAAATAATTTTCCCCTCTTTGTTATAAAATGAATTTGAGAATTGTTCGTCAATATCTTTTTCTTATTCTTATCGAAAAATGGCAACTTAGAAGTTTCTTTTATATATTTCATTACAGGCTTGAAAAATTTGCTAACTACCGAACGACTTTCAAATGTCAAATAAAGGAAATGCACAATTTAACAATTGGAGTCAATTATTTTTCTAGTGGACACTAAGTCATTAGTTATTGTTAAAGTCACGATAGTTTTTGGTCCATTTTGCTCTCATCTTTTCTTTTAATAAATGTCGGCAAAAATAATTTATTAATAAAAAATATAACAAAATTGATTTAAAAAATTTTTTTTCTACACATTATTTTCATCTAATTGTAGTTTTTACATTCTCAAGAATATTTTTTGAAATTTCTTTAAATAAACATTTCTTCAGTATAGCAATAGTTTTTTTAATTTACCTCAATAAATTTTCTTAAATATTCCTAAAAAAAAAAAAACTATTCTTTGAGAGAAAATTTACAATTTTGACCAAAATAATGAAAATTAGAGACTATTTGTTTTCTAATTTACCTAAATATATTTTCTTAGATATTCAAAAAACGAAATATTTTTTTCCTTATTTTTTATATTAAGTTCAAAATATGCAATAAAAAAGTGCGAAAATTAGTTTCAAACGAAGAGTTAATTTTAAAAATGTAAAGTTATTTTTAAAAACAAAAACAAAAATATTCGAATAATTTCTGTTATCAAAATTTTAGAAATAGGAAAATAATCTAAGCGTAATCTGAAAGAGATTCTCTAATCTTTTTTCTTTTCGCTTGGGGAAAAAAAACAGAAATAACAAAATTTAGGTTGATAATATTTAAAACTAACTCTAATTATCTCAATTGAACTATGGCCTCCCTTCTCTTCGTTATCAGTTCAACCCAACTGACGGTCACAGCGTTTTTCTTTCACTCAGTTGCTGACCCTTCGTCAAGAATGATTAACCAAAGTGCTGTTGCTTTCGTTTTTCTACTAATTTGCACAGCTTTTGCTGAAGAAGTTCAATGGCAATATTGTAATGATGGTATGTACTTTGTTTATTTAAAAACAAAAAACAAAAAAAGAAAGGAGATATTAGAAAGAAATATTTTCGGACCTTGAAAAGAAAATTACTCTTTAAATCTGAATTTGTATGCAAATTTTAATTAACTTGAATTAGTGACTGACTTTTCACTTTTCAATTAGTCAAAATTTACTAATAGTCACAAAAAATTTTTTGACTTTTTGCTTTAGAATTCTGGTTAAAATTTACTAATAAATTAGTATAATCACAGTTGAGGATTTGGTCTTTTTCACTATTTATCATTTATCAGTAATATCTAACTAATTTAAAAGCAAAAAATCAATCACTGATTCAAATTAGTTAAAAATTTTACTAATTTCAATTTTGAATTAGTTAAAACTAACTAAAAAATTTGTAGAAAATTTTTTTTACTATCAGTAAAATTTAACTAATTTAAAAGCAAAAAGTCAAAGAATCCATAATCAGAAAAATATTTAAATTTCAATTTTTTTCCAATTGTATTTTTATTTTATTTAAATTCTTATTTCACTAGAAATGAAAAATTCGCAACTATTTAAATTCGAAGGAATCAAATTTATTTTTAAAACATTTAAAAACAAAATTTTACCATCAAGGATCAAAAATTGGATGGAAGAAAAATTAGGCGATTTTCTAGTAAAATAGATATCAATATGAAAAATCATTTAAATTACAAAATTTGCTAAAATATTTTTAATTTAATCAACATTGAACATTTTTCGATCGATTTTTTAAAATGTGGGTCAGAATTCATAATTGTTAAATTGTGCACCTATTAGAGATAAACTTTGTCCCTTCAATCAAATCATTTTTTTTATTCTTTTTCTCAAGATAAGATGAAACTTATATTTTAATTAAATCACTGGTAAACATTGTTAATTCTGAATATTGTAACCGATTGAAAATCGTTTGAAACGTTCAGAGAATATCATAAAATGAATTCTCCTTTTCCTGAATAAATATAGAGAATAAAACAAAAATCTATAGTAAACCTATAGTAAATACCTCATTATAATTACTTTTGAATAAATAAATTAATCAGAAAAGTTAGTAAGCAAACAATAAACCATAGTAAAAAGGACTTTATATTTTAATCAAATTCCAGAACACGCATTTCAAATATTAGAGAATCCTTAAATAAATTTAACTATTTGTTATATAAAGTATATCTAAACTATCACTTATGGAAAATAGTGAATTAAAATAAAAATTTAAACTATTAAGTTGCGTCACAAGAGCGTAGAATATTTTATATATTGTACAATTTTTTTAAACTGTATACTTGAAAAAAATTGAACTCTTAAACCAACTTTGCTACACTGAAAAAAAATTTATTTAATTCAAATAATAAATTATTTGACTATTATCAAATAAATGTATAATTATTTGTATCATATTGTATTTGTATTAAACTTTTTTTTAATCAAATTTTATTTGTATCAAACTTTTTTTTAATCAAATTTTATTTGTATGAAATTTTATTTGTATGAAATTTTATTTGTATCAAATTGTATTTGTATAAAATTTTATTTGTATCAAATAAATTTTGAGTCAACTAAATGGTTTTTAATTCAAATACAGAAATGATTGATTCAATTATAGTTTATTTGATTTAAATAAAAATTATTTCCTTCAAGTAAATATTTATTTGATAACTAACAGACAAGTAATCAGTTATTTGAATCAAATAAAATTTTTTTTGAGACTGATTTTTTCTTTCAAATTATACATATAAACAAGATTTAAATGAATTTATTTTGAAAAGTATTTTTTGCAAAAAATTGTAACACGTGTATTAAAAATTTCGACATAATTTTTTTTTTTTTTTTGCTTACACACACGCAAAAATTGTAACGTTGTAAAATTACTCTGAGTCATTTCATTAATACTACGTGACATTTGAACTGCGCGGAAATTAAACTTCACTTGTAGAGTTGTAAAAGAGCATCTATGTTATTACGTGTTTAGGAAAATAATAAAAAATAATAAAATCTAATGAACTTAAAAATATGTTACAAGATAATTATGAAAAAAAACAATTCTATATTTCACTTTACATATACCTATAAAACACTGCGTGAAGAAAGTCTTAAATTTTTGCATTAAATTAAAACCATTTTTGGGCTTAAAATGCATGAGTAAGCCTTTTTAATGTCTTAAAATATATTCCCTAAGGCAATTTTTGGAGTTTAAGCCGAAATTTTAGTTTTAAAACAAGACATATTTTTTACAGTGAATAAAAATTTATTTGATTCAAATAATGGATCACTTTGTCTATTATCAAAAAAATATTTACTTGAACCAAATAATTTTTATTTAAATCAAATGAACTGCAATTGGATCAATAATTTCTGTCTTTAATTCAAATACCATTTAATTGACTCAAATATAAATTTTATTTGATACAAATAAAATTTATTTGTATCAAATAAATATTTATTTGATAATATAGTCAAATAATTCAATATTTAAAGCAAATAAATTTTTTTTTCAGTGTAGATTTAAAATTAATTAACTCATATTATTGTAAGTTTAAATATTATTATAAATGAATATTATTTTGCAGACAGCAAAAATCTATGTTCGATTCAAAATGTTCAAGTAACTCCTTGTAAAGAAGCAGTCAATAATCTACCGTGTAAATTAAAGAAAGAAAAAGATGCACAAATTACATTTAATTATACTGCAAGTGAGTATTAATCTTTTTCTCGAATACTTTTTACCTTTTTTTTCATTAATTTTTGATTTTTTTTTGAAACATCAAATTACTTTTTTCTTTAAAAAAAAGGATACTATTTTAAAAAAATATTTTCAATTGGCAATTTTCGACAAAAATAATTGTTTTTGTAAATTATGTAATTAATTATGTGAATTAAAAATTTTATAATGTAATTTTATGTATTAATGTATTAATTTATTAATTTTAAAATATAATTTTATGTACACCCAGAGAAATATTTTATTTGAACCAAATATAATTTATTTGAGTTAAATAAACGTATATTTGTCTCAGAGCCAACTAAATTATTTATTTGTTTTAAATAAAAATTTTATTTGAACCAAATAAAATGTATTTGTTCCAAATAAATAGTTTATTTGGCTCTGAGACAAATATATCTTTTTTCTGGGTGTATTAATGAATTAATTTTAAAATGTAAATTAGTTGTTTTTTAATTATTTTTGATTGATCATAATCAATTTGCTTTACTTTAACAGACTTTGATGCTGAAAATGTAAGTTCTCAAGCATACTGGGACTCGGGCATTGTGGATCTTCCATTGGCTGGAATGAACACTGATGCTTGTAAAAATACTAAATGTCCGGTTGTTAAAGACGAGAATTCAAATTATGACATAAAAATACACATGAATAAATTATTCCCCTCCGTAAGTATTTTTGTTTTCTAAATGTTTTATTTGAAAATTTATTTTATTTGCACGTTAATTTTACAGTGAACGATTAAAAAGTATATGAATTATTTTTCTATATTTTATATTAATTATTAAATTATATTAATATTTCAATTAATTTCAATTAAAATTGTAATGAATATAATTATTCATTATTAACATTAGATAACAATGTGATAAATAGAGAGTAATAAACTTTTTCTTTTTAAAAAATTTTTGCAGAAAGAATTTAAGGTAAAGTGGAAACTATGGAACAACGCTCAACCAAATCAATTATGCTGTTTCACTATTAATATTAAAATAATGTAATTGTAACTGAGGTATAAGAAATTTTAATTTTACAAATAAGTGATATCGTTAAATAAAAAAACTGTTTTTAATTTTAAAAATGAGTTTTTCATTTCTAATCGTCTTTTTTTTCTGGAAAAAAATTTTAGATTCATATATATATAGTAATATGGTAGGTACTAATTTTTAAATTAATGAAACATTCATTTGATAATTGATAAAACATTCGTTTGATAATTGATAATTAAAAATTGATAACAAATTATTATCATTTTTTAATATATTTAGTTAATTTATTTGTTAATAAAAAATAAAAAAAAAAAATTAACAACTATGCAAAAGAAAAAATATTAATTGCAAAATAAAAATAGTAAATATTAATTATTGAAATATATTAAAATATAAATTAATTATAATATAACAAATTATTCAATTATTATAATTTCTAATTATAAATAGTCATTTTAAAATTAGGGCTAGTAAGGATAATTGATAAAATAAAAAAAAAAAAAATCGCTGCGGACAGGATTCGAACCTGTGCGGGCAAAGCCCATTGGATTTCGAGTCCAACTCCTTAACCACTCGGACACCGCAGCTCGTGTCAGATGTTTCGAAACTACGCTACATGAAGTGAGGGCTGTGTTCTGAAACGCATCCAATATTGAACAATTGAATAGCGGGAATTTCAAATACTCTAAAATCACAACAAACCCGAATAAAACATTTAATTTTAAGGAAAAAGAAACAAATATCACTTTTATTACTAATTATTAAATTTATAAAATTATAAATATACACATAGATTTACGTTACTAAATTATTATTCCCTGTTCTATTATCATAGATATGTAGTTAATTCTTTTTATTATCCGCACGTTTCGCGTTACTTGTAATTATAAAATCAATGGAAAAAACAATTTTTAATTATTTATTACGTTATTTTTAAATTGAAAATTTTTAAATTTATTAATTATTTCCTTAAATTTATTTATTCTTTTTATAATTAATTGTTATTACATTTAAAAAAAATTTTTTTAAACATAATTAATTTATTATAATAATATTTTATATTTTATTAGTTTATTATAATTTTATTATAACTATTGTTTAGGTATTAGAATATACCTTAATAATTATATAAAATTATATTTAATCGATATAAATTTATCCATAATCTCCAAATTTTGACTGTATAATTTATACGATTCGAGTTCAATACCATTTTTGTAATAACTTTCAAAAATTGTCAATTACTAATTACTAATAACTAATAATTAATATAATAATTATAAAAATTATCGACATTACAAAAATGAAGAATATTTCAATATAGGAAATTTATTATTCGTTTAAAAAATAAAATTAATGATAAAATTATAATTTATAGTTTCTAAATATTTCATAATTATCGACATTACAAAAATGAAGAATATTTCAATATAGGAAATTTATTATTCGTTTAAAAAATAAAATTAATGATAAAATTATAATTTATAGTTTCTAAATATTTCATAAATGCAATATTACCTCAACATTTTCGTGTAATATTTCCTCAAGTTTGTCCGCAAATATTACAAAAATATTTCTGCGCAATATTATTAATTTTATTATTATTTATTATTTATTTATTTATTATATTTATTATATTATTATTATATTATTATATTTATTTATTATTTATTTATTATTATTTTCTTTGCTTGAAATAAGAAAAAATTTCCAAAAATTTTGCGAACAAATTGCCAGAAAGAAAACAAAATTTTAAATTGACGCTAATGACAAAAAAAAAACAAAAAAACATTTTGCGGAAAAATTATTTTCATGTACTTTGCAATTGCAATTTTACGTTTACATACACCCAGGAACGTGTGTTTATTCTCTATTATATATTGTATACACTCTTATAATAGAGAATCATAAATATTAAATCAGACTGAATGAGTGGTTTTACCTGGGCGTTTTGAACCCACCTTGTTGAAAACGGTAGAATCAATAGAATATGTTTTGCATTGTTTATGGTTTCTATGTCTCTTTACCGACTGTATATTAAAGAATGTAATATACCTTCAGACGGTATTACCTTCTGGTCAAACCAGACAATGTACGATCTCTTCGTATTCGTGTATTATTTTTTTACTTTCTACCCTTTCTACTCGAAGTAGGTACACGCTTATTAGAAACTGCAAGTGAACAGACACACACTAATGTCAGTATCAACATATTTTCGTGGGCGTTAATCAAATGCCTTATAAATCCTTTAAATTAAAAATCTTACAACGCGAAATCATCATTTCTATATGAGATAAAAATATGTCATCAATTTTTTAATAATCCCAATTTTTACATCCATAGTTTAAATCCTAATTCGGTTAGTTTTTAAACTACAACCAGAAAAAAGATATATTTGACTCCGAGCCTACTAAACTATTTATTTGTTTCAAACAAATATTATGTGGTTCAAACAAATTTTATTTCTTTCAAATAAAAATTTATTTAGTTCAAATAAAATTTTATTTGGTTCAAATAAAAATTTATTTGGTTCAAGCAAAATTTTTATTTCTGTCAAATAAAATTTTTATTTAAACAAATAAATAATTTAGTAGGCTCAGAGACAAATATACGTTTATTTAACTCAAATAAATTACATTTCGTTCAAATAAAACATTTCTCTGGGTGTAATCCACTCTCTAAATTTGAATTAGTAAAAATTTTCCACTAATTTGAACTAGTGAATGACTTTTTGCTTTTGAATTAGTTAAATTTAGTTAATAAATAGTAAAAAAAAATTCTAATAATTTACTAGTAAATTTTAACTAATTCATAAACAGAAAGTAAAACAAATTTTTCTACCAATTTATTATTAGTAAATTTTAAATAATTCAAAAGTAAAAAACAAGTTTCCCATCTAAATTTATTAATAAATTTTAAATAATTCAAAAGAAAAAAGAAATTTCACACAAAATTTATTAATTATTATTAATAAATTTTTACTAATCCAAAAACAAAAGGTAAGACAAATTTTTCGACTAATTTATTAGTATAAATTTTAAATAATCCAAAATAGAAAAAATCAAAAAAAAAGTTCCACTAAATTGATTAATAAATTTTAATTAACTCAAAGGCAAATTCAGACACTAATTCAAATTTTATTAAAAAAATTTACTAATATACATTTAGAGAACAGAACTAATTTAAGTAATTTCAACAATATGCAAAGCTTTTTTTAAATTTTCATTGCAAAAAATTTTGTTTTTCTTAATTTAGCAATTATGTTGAAAAATTGATTTAAAAAAAATTTTTTTCTCTGTATTGAAATTTGTTACACTTTCAAAAATGTTTAATATTTAAACAAATGTACAGCAATTAATAAAATAATAATAAATAATAGAAAAATACAACAAAGAATAATAAATAATAGAAAAATACAACAAAGAATAATAAATAATTAAAAATCAATTAGTGAAAAAATAAATACCAGTAGAAATAAATTAACGCGGAAAAATAAATAAAAGCAAAATAAGTAAAAAATGAGAATGTAACAAAACGAGTAATTTTGAACCGAAAACGTATTTTTAAATGAAAAAAAAAACGTGTCTCGGAATTTTTTCCTCCCCCCCTCAGTTTCTTTCGCTTATAATCGTAAAACCGTCAACTGACAAGGAAACAGCCAGAGAGCACACCTGTCACCCACAAGGTAAGTAAAACAGCCGTCCCTGGACTCAAACTGTTGGCACGACTCACCTGTTGCCAGTACTTGGTTGCGATCTCGAGTGTAAGGTTCCGTCAATCGCTACCTTTCTTCGCAGATAAAACATAGTTGAACAATTTAAATATTCAATCGTATTTCAAAAATTTATCAGTGTCTCCTACTCTTTTTTTTTTTTTTGAATTTCAAAAAACGAACCGAAAATAAGAAATGTAATTATAATCACTCACTAAAGAAACAAACGTTTGACTATTATTATTTTTTTTTATCCTCTATATTCGAGAAAAGTTTGGGGGAAAAAAATATCAAATGCAAAACGAGGGGGGGAAAAAAAGGAAAGGTTGGCTACTTTAGACGCCGACCAAGTGGAACTTCCGGCGCCGCTTCCTCTTCTTTCTTTTCGCATATACAGTGGTGAACCATAACGTATTCGTGTGAAAAATTTCTTTTTTTTTCCTCTCGCACACTCTTTTCGCCAAAACGAATATTTATTATTGTATGCAAATAAAATTTCTTTTTCTATTATAGGCAATATAATAAAAGTTACTTTTTTCATTTTGACGGTGTGACAAATAATAAAAAAAAAATAAATAAAAGTGAATAGTTCGCAATATATATTTTGCCATTTACGGTGTGTGTGTATGTGTTCATATATAGTCTTTAAGAATGTGCAAACTCACTCTTATTGAACCTCAGCTTAGAATGTATCTTGAGAAACTATTGCAGTGAGACGAAATCTCGCAACAACCAAACGAAATACGATACGTTTGCGTTTCACGCAGGTATGTATGAATATATATTTTTAGATCTGCAAATATCGAGAGAGGCTGTTAACCATGTGTGCGATTTTCTATATAGTTAATTTAACTATATTTCGCGCCGTGTTTTTCTTATTCACTCAACGCTTACCCTTTCGATTTTTTTCACGAATTTTATAAATATTTTTCCTAAATTTCCAAAACGTTTTCAAATGAATGACAAAATTTTTATTTCTCCTTGAAATTTAAATTCTTTTTGGTAGGTAATAATATTATAGCTTTACGTGGCGTCAAAAAATATATTATAAAGTTTCAAAATTACGTTTTTGTTTTTTATCTCAGTCAGTAATTTTCGATAATTAAATATTATCGAAAATAATAATATAATTATTATTATAAAATATATATAATAACATAATTATTAAATAATAATTATCGTCAAGAATAATTATTATAATAAAATATATATAATAACATAATTATTAAATAATAATTATCGTCAAGAATAATTATTATAATATAATATATATAATAATATAATTATTAAATAATAATTATCGTCAAAAGATTTTCAAGTTTGGAAATGATGAAAAATTTTTTAAAACAAATAGTAATAATTATATCAAATAATCGAATATTTGTTAAATCCTTAATTAATTTTTCATTAATAGGTATAATATTCAACATTGGAGAATAGTGAAATATTCAACAATCAAATATTTTCCAATGCACTGATTTTTTTTCAATTAGAAAAATATTTTAACAAACGTTTATATAAATACTTTCGCATAAAATTAAATTCCTCGTTAATTAACATTCGAACGTCAAAAAATTGTGTTCTACTTATCAAATACAAAAATGTTGAAAATTTTTAATTTGCCATTTAAAAATATTTTAGTAAAAAAATTTTTTTATTTTTCTAAAAATCAATAAATTAAATTTAACATTTTGGTAAATATTTTCCCCTTTGAAAAAAAGAAAGAAAAAAAGAAAATAAATGGAAATATTTATTAAAAATTCAAGACATATGTATATATAGAAAAAAGAAAGGTCTATATAATCTGATGTTACTTGATAATATCTCTGCTTTTTTTTCCTAAAAAATTTTCCTCTAATGAATATACTTTGAATGTATAACATCTAAGTGAAAAAAAAAATAAAGAAACACTTTGTCATCACTTAACGCTTATACATTTTACCGTTATATAGAAAAAGTTTCTTCTCATAATGTTATAAATTTTTAACCGGTAAAAACATTCTGATAAATTTTTTTTTCCTCCACTTGATTATATACTTAGTGTCAGTATAACGTACTTTACGGTAACGAGTTCAAAATAGTGAGAAAAAAAAAGGAATTCCTTAACTGAAGCGAAGAAATCCTTTCGGATAAATTACTAACCCGTGAAATTTTATAATTTGTACGTATATTATTTAAAGGTTTTTGAAAATAATCATCAAATCGAACAAAGTATATATACAATTTTTGTGACCTCATTTTTCATAAGTATACAAAAACATCATATATATATTTGATATACTTTTAATTTTATAATCATGATGACAATTTTCTCGAAAGTTTTCAACGTCAATGATTCGTAATCAATTATCAAGAAGAGTTGAACCAGTTTTTTCACGAGTAAAAAAAAAGATATTAATGGAAATTGTTCAGTTTGAGAAATTGCCATTTAGATTTTAATGGCAATTTAATTTTAATTTCTAAATGTCTTTGATATTTATAAATTATAATAAATTATGAATGCTCCAATAAATCTGAAGAATTCATCAAAATTTATTTAAAATTTATTATTATTTATTACCAGAGAGATAGAAAAGTTAGAATAAGATTTTACTAAGAAAAAATTAATAATTCCAGAAAATTAAAAATCATGAAAATGGTTTTTTTCGAAGAATAATTATTATAATAAATTATATATAATAATATAATTATTAAATTGATTATTTATTACCAGAGATAGAAAAGTGAGAATAAGATTTTATATAGAAAAAATTATTTTATTCCAGAAGATTAAAAATCATGAAAATGGTTTTTTTTTAAGAATAATTATTATAATAAATAATATATATAATAATGTAATATAATAATTCTGATGATGGGAAAATCGTAAAAATAGTTCAATATTATTTTTAAATGCATAAAAGTCATATATATATATGTGAGATTTTATCATAATATTTTCAAGAGAACAGAAATGATATACTGTAATTTCTTTCAAGGGAAATTTTATAAAAGACGAATACAATAAAATTGAATTCAATCACACACGTTGGAATATATACGATCAAAAATGTATTCCATTACAACATTGAATATTTATACCTATATCTTCTTATCTTATGGATCGATGAATTTAAAATTATTATTATTATTACTATTATTATTATATTACTATTATTATTATTACTTTTATTATTATTTTTTTTTAAACCAAGAGATAACTGGCTCGGGGGAATATTATAATCTTTCTCACACTCAATAGCAATGTTTCTCGTTATGTCAGATATATAGAAGCGAAGGTACAATACTTGTCGTTTTTAACTGTAGCCGTCACGCTAATCGCGTTTTCGTGAGAAGAAAACTTGGGTTTAATTTACAAAAAAAAAAAAAAAAACATACATCTTCTTTCAATGATGCCCGTCATTCTTAATTGCTTAATTTAATCGCAAAAATTACATAAAAATGTGGTAAATATCACACATTAGAAAAATAATTACTTTTGTATTTTATGATGCTCATATGATAAAAAAAAGTACCATAATGTACCGTAAATGATTTTCTTTAATTTAATTTATCTTTTTCTGAATCGACTATATATAATTTTTATACACTGAATTCTTTTTCAAAAATTATTTTTAATTTAAAAATACTTTCTAACTGATATTTGAGAAACAAATATTAATTTTTAAATAAATAATATAATTTCGCAAAATTAAATTCTACGTTAATTAACATTCCGACGTCAAAGATAGAAATTCCGACGTCAGATAGAAAATTTTAAATATTTTTAATTTTCTATATTTTAAAATATTTTATTGAAATTGATATTTTTCTAAAAATCAATAAACTAAAATTTAATTTTTCTTTTTTGGTGAATTAATTTTTTTCTCAAATATCCAGTCAGAAAGTATTTTCTGGTCTAATTTTATTTATTTATTTTATTTATTTGTAATTTCTATCTAATTAGAAGTTAGAATATTTTATTAAAATTTGCAACGTTTTCTATGAAACGTTTTTTAAAGTATTTCCAATTTCAGGAATATATTCTTATAGCAAATGAAAAAAATTTTTCTTAATGTACGAATTTTCTCTTTATTTTAAAGATAAATATTCCATTTGATAAAATTTATTATTCCTGCTTCCAAGTTTGAATATACACTGAAAGAAATTTATTTAATTCAAGTAATGAATTACTCGACTATTATATTAAATAAAATATGTAATGCGCTCTGAAGAAAAGTTTCTAAGAAGCAAACGAATTGTAGGTTATGTTTGTGTCAGATTTATCTTGATTAAAAGTTCCTTTTTAATTATATGTGAATTTGAAACCAGTTTTTATTGAATATTTTGGATGTAATAAAGACTTAAATATCAATAATTTTTAATAGTTTAGATTCTCTTTCTGTTTACTTCAAAGCTTTTAAACATAACCTAAAATTTTTTGCTTCTGAGATACCTTTCCTGGGAGCGCGTCACATTTTTACCTTAAAAATTATAAACAACGTAAAATTTTTTTTGCTTCTTATCTTGGGAGCGCGTCACAAATATTTATAGTTGAATCAAATAAATATTTTATTTGAGTCAAAATTAAATGATATATTTGATTAAAATACAAAAATTATTTTTTCACTTTGGTGCATAGTTTATTTGGTTTAAATAAAAAATATTTATTTCAAGTAAATATTTATTTGATAATAGACAAGTAATTGGTTATTTAATATAAAATAAATTTTTTTTCAGTGTAATATTCTTAAAATACGAAGCAAATTTTTGTCTTAAGACAAATATTTAATATTTAAAAAGTGTTTCTTATTTTAGGAATTCTAAATTCCAACATTTAAGAATCGTTGGCAAAAGGGAAGTCTTATTTTAAGTTACAACATTTTTAAGGCAATATTTATTTGCCTATTTTAATTATTTAATTATTTTATTTATAAAATTTTATTTATTGCAGTTGACTATTTTAATTATAAATTTAAAATTTATTTGTCTTCAGAATTTTTGATGTTGAAACCATTAGCAACGCTGAATTAGAGACAGTGCTTCTTAAATTAAGACAAAAGGGTCTGGATTTCAGAAATTTTTTTTTTTTGTTGTAAAATCATTTGACATTTTACTTTCATGGAAATGTAATTTCAAGACTAATATATAAATTCACTTTTTTCGAAAATAATTTCTTAAAATAAGATTGGACTTTTTACTGAGCTAGTCAAGAATAATATTCAAAACAAATCTCTTGTCTTTACGTTTCTTTCCATATTCGGAAGAATTTTTCAATATTTATCGACATTGTACATACTTTTATGGATTTCACAATAACTTTTCGAGAAAAAGGAACGGAAAATGACAGGCATATGTGCTGAATCTAATGGCAATAGCTACGAATATGGTTGTGTGTAAATGCAAATGCATAGTTGGCATGGCGTTGCAGTTGACTGACCTTAGGTGTGCAACCAAGATGGTAGCAAGCAAGGTAGTCCACTCTATACACCGCAAATCTGTGTCTCTCACAATACAAAACCAGTTATTTGGAAATTATCTCATTTCACAAAATTAAAAGAAAAAAAAAATTTTTTTCCAAAATAATAATTGCACAAAATTTATTTTTAATTACGATTCATTTATATACATCCTCTATAAAGTATAGAAATGGGATCATTTTAGAAAATTTGCCAACTTACACAATAGTGAGAATTTACCGAAACGTGGGAACTTTTTTTTTGCAAAAAGAAAAAAAAATGGGAATAATAAAAGTGAGTGTTTTAGATCATTTCCCCCTTTCAATTATAAATGTGGAATTAATTTTAAATTCAAATAGTTTCGTCAATTTCTCATTTATGACGGAAGAGAGTTGTAATGAGTCATGTTTTATTCAAATTCTGATCATTAATTCCTTTTCAAATACTATACCTCATTTAGTGCTCTAATTTTCCGATCTATCGTTTCTTAATTGATCATTATGTCATTAAGCCAGAGTTTGTTAATCAAACATTAGGAAATCCCTAGCTCCTTAAATCGACTGATGATGGAAAAAATGTTTGTCATTCATCTTTATTACATATATTTCAAAATCACATTTAATTTCCCCCTCAAATTTTTATATAATTCATTTCAACAGTTTCAGTAAAGAATCTATATTTTAAATTTGAGAATCATATTTTATTAATGTTCCTACTTCCAAAAATTCCAAACGTTCAAAAATGAATCTGAAATTTATTTTTTCTTCAAGATTTTTGCTTCATCAATTAGAAAAAAAAAAAAATATTTCTACAAAAAATATAGTCAAATTCATGTTCGTAAAGTTTTGAATGTTAAAATTGATGAAATTGATTTATTTCTTGTTGAAGATGAAATTTGCATAATATATTAAAAAAAAAAAAATAACAAAGTTTCAAAAATGTTTAATTTACGTTTTTGCTTTTTAATGCAAGTAATTTTTGGGAAATATTTCGTGTTCATTCGAAAGTTGCCAACTTTTGGATAATTTTTTTTCTCTCTTTTTTTTTGTTGAATATATTTTAATGAAAATGTGTTGCTTGATATGGTGATTTATAATAAGTTTCCAGAAGATTTAGCAAACTGTCATAGTGAATATTTTTTCATCATGTTGGGCCCGTTCCACGCGACACATACACACAATCTACATTCATTTATGGCGTTACGGAGATTGCACAAATACACACACACACAAATTGGAAGTAAAATAAGCTCCGTGGGGTTTGACTTGGACCAATAAGGCAGGATTCTGCTGCCAGGTCAATGCTTACCGGTTTTGCGTTTCGCCTTGTCGCCTTCAAGCGAAATGAAGAAAAAAAAATTCTCTTCTATACATAACGAAATAGAAAATATTCCCTCCATGGTCTCATATTGAGAGGGAAAAATGTGTTTTCCACTCAAAAGAAGAAAATTTAAATCGGGAAAAATTTTCCTCTTCAAAACAGAAGATTTACTTCTGTTTTGAAGAGGAAAATAAAAAAAAAAATAAAAAAAAAAATAATTAAAAATTAAAATTATATTGCCGAGCCACTGACTCTTATATACTCTGTCCACTTCGTCTCGTTTACGAGCGAGTTTTCATGCCACCTAGGCGGAAATTTACAGAGTTAATGGCGCGAAATTCAAATTTACATGATGAAATAAAAATAACACTTGGGCCAATATTGTATGTCCAATATTTAAATTCGAGAATTGGTTTCTAGATTCACAGCCTTGGGCCAATGTTGCTTCAATATTTCCCATATATACTGACAATGAGTATAATTTTGCCCTTGATTGAAAAAGTAATAATCTTATCCGAAAGTTATGCAATTAATCGACCAACTCTAATCTCAGAAAATGTCGAATGTTTTCAGAAAGAGGGAGAGAACGTGCATGGTCTTTGAATTATGAAAAGAAAATTCTGGTCTCGACGATGCGCGTAAACGGGCATCAACTTCAGGATACGAGTCACGAAATGGGTAAATATACAGTCAAATTTTTTTTCACTACTACTACTATTATTTTTCATTCATACTCTTTTCTATTACTAATAAAGCAAAAACCTATAAAATTAATCCATTCTCGGTAATATCCAATTTACTCCGAAAAGGAAAGGATCAATTATCGAACAATTTATAATATACGATATTGGCGCACGCTTAGATGCGCGCATGCTTATGTCAAGAGATGTACATAGAACAAAGGTAAATGTAAATGATAATTAAGGACTTGTGTACCTCAAGGCCGAGGCGTTTTGCTTTTACAAAGATTATGCTTTGAAAGGTCGTTTTTATGAGGGCTGGTCCTTGTATATTATTAGAAGACACCTACGTATGTGCAGCTGCACGCACCTATGACCCAGACAATATAATATGTTTGCATTTGCACAGTGGCAATTATTATGTAAGCCATTCAAGGTGGCAAAAGATGACGTTAACATTGTAAGGTGCGCCTATGGTCCATCCTGTTCCTTCTTATTAAATACCAATCGTCTTATACTCCTAACCGGTTGCACTTAACGGTTTTACTGTGTAAAAAAATTTTCTCAAAAATTCTTCTCGACAAATGAGCGCAATTTCCGAAAAAAAACATTTTTTTGTTCAAAGTTTAACCTTCGCGCTACCGAGGGTCACCCGGGGTGACCCAGCAATAAATAATGTTGTAATTGTAATATCTGCTCGACTTTTGCAACTATCGAATCGCGATTTTAAGTCACTGAACGAAATTTTTTCTACTTTTGAAAAATAAATAAAAAAAAATTTTTTTCCATTTCTTCTTATTTATTTATAACAATTATCAAAGTATGTACTAGACTACTAAAAGTTGCCCGGGTGTTTATTTAGTATAATGCAAAAAGAATAAAATAAAATAATCAAAGTTTTACAGTAAAATTGTTTTATGTCAATAAATATAATATATTTTGTTGTTACAATGAATTTTTCATTTGTTTAAACAAATTACTATTGTTATTTACCAACTTTTTACAGAATGCACCTAGAAAATTGCAGTTTTTTTCCTAATTTTGCAATTTACTAAATTCTATATGATTATCAATAAAGAATAAAGATTGAATTATTATTTTAACAATTTTTAAACAAATTATTGTTGTTAATTACCAACTTTTTATAGGATGCACATAGAAATTTGCAGTTTTTTCCTAATTTTGCAATTTACTAAACTTCTTATAAATACCGGTATGTAATAAAAATTGAATTATTATTTAAACAATTTTTAAACAAATTACTGTTGTTATTTACCAACTTTTTACAGAATGCACCTAGAAAGTTGCAG
>JUFY01022530.1:0-12607 GCA_001855655.1 Leptopilina clavipes
TATTATTTATTTAATAATGCAAGTTTAATTTAATTTAATGTTTAGTTAAACTTAATTTTTATTATTTTTATCTATTATTCATATTTAATTTAATCGATTTTACTTATATTTAATTTTTTCATTTATATTATTATTTATATAATATTTAATTTAAACTATCTTAATGTTCTCCGTAGGTGACATATTCCTGCACCACTGTCATCCCTAGAGTTTCCGATGTGTTTTCAATAAAACTCAAATCGTAAAATTGCGAAAAGAAGTAAACTCATAATTTTTTGTTTTAATTTTTCCACTATTGTCTTTTTCATGTTTTCATAAATAATTTAACACCTGATGATTCTGTAAACTAAAACAATCGGATTAGTGTAAAATTTAATCTCCACGTGCCAATCCGAATTAAAAAAACATTTTAAATCTAAAATATCCTCTAGTTTCATTTATCCCGTATATTTTCCCTCATTTTTCAAATATATATATAAACATATGTATATTAACGAAAATAGTTCAAAGAGAAAACTTTATTACGAGTTTGGAAAAATATTACACGAAATGACCCTCAACTTGTTAAATATCTATATATTTGTGTTTGGTACTATATTTATACTATGGTATGCAAGAGAACATACAAATGAGGAATAACATCGAAGCAAAAGAGAGAACTCTCCCCTTTTCGACTCTGAAGAGATGTCCTTGAACGAGAGATGGCGCAGTATCGATCCTCCAAATAACCCTTCCCCCAAAATTTTGCAACCCTCGCACATCACGCTCCGGTAATTTTCTACGCGTCCGTTTTGCACTCGATAAAGAGTTTTACATCTCGCGTAAAACCATATATGGCAAAAATGTCAAGTACACGATCGAGATTCGACGTAATATACCGAGAAAGATCACACATAAAACACACTACGGAGCGGGAAAAAAAAATTAGTAACCCAAGTTTTGAATGTTGCAATAACTTTGAAAAATTTGCACAAAAAACTTTCTAACACAATAATTATTAAATTTTCTATTTAATTTTTCAAAGGAAAAATTTTTTTTGAGAATTAGATGAATGAATGAATTGAGATGAATCTTTTTGAAAATTAATTGAGAGAGTGAGAGACTGGTAAATAAGTTGTCGACGTAAGATAAATGAGTGAAAAATTATCGGAGAAAGCAAAAGGGACTGTTCGACTTTGCTTATGTCAACAGATGAGCTTGGTAGTTTTCAACCCTAATTCAATCCTTGGAATGGAAACATAGAACATACACTAAGCCACTTCGACATTTATTTATATATATATACACACACACACTAAAACTGAGATATGTTTCTTTCTGGTGCAGTGTGTTTGTACCTAGCTATATAGCAAGAGTTGAATATTGTGTGACGGGGAATTCGTCGCTTGGCAACGAAACGAAAGGTCAGGTCCAGTGTATACTATTGTATATATGTACAGGGAGTTGACAATTTTGCAGGGCTTCATGTATTTCACACGAAGGGCGTCCGGCGGCGCTTCATTTTCAAAAAGCCTTTACTCTCAATTTATCGCCTCAATGAAACTCATTCCAGGCATTAAACTATTCCACATTTTGGTTCTCCTCTATTTTCCCCGCTAATATAAATCGATGACCGGGAAATTCGCAATCACCACAAATAATTATTCTTCAATTTATTCCAAATTGTTTCCTAACGAAACGTAATTCTATCCTACTTATTGAATTTCATAAATGCGGATTCAAATCTTCTTTAATCAACGAAAAGAAAATAACATTCCTGAAGCAGGGTTTTACTCAGGTAATTTTAATTTTCATGTTTGTTTTAGAAACGATGGTTGGAATTTTTTAACGAAAGTAATTTTCAAAAACCAATCTACAGGTTAACGATTGTGGATGCGAAATTGTAAATGGAAGGATGAATATATTTTTTACTGTCTTTTTCAAGTTTTCATAAATAATTTACAACGTTTGTTCTTTATTGTCTTTTTCAAGTTTTCATAAATAATTTAACAACTGTTTTTCATTGTCTTTTTCAAGTTTTCATAAATAATTTAACACCTGCTTGCACAATCTGTGGAAAAAAAAGAATTAGCGAAAAATTTAATTTCGATATGCTTTTGCATTAGGTCTGTACTAGTGAGCAGCTAGCGAGCAAGTGACTAGGAGAAGCGGTCCCCACCATGCGGGTGCTTTCCCCCTCTCCTTCGCTCTATCCTTCGCACCGTGGGCAGCGTTTCTCCAAGCCTCGTACTCAATTGCTACTGACTTGATCAGTTTTATTTTTTATTTATTTATTTTGTTTTATTTTTAATTCAATTCTATTTTTATCCAAGATTATAATTATATTTTGTTTTAATTTTATTTCTACTTTTATCTTATTATCAACGATTATATTTTGCTTTATTATTTATTTTTTTTATCAAAGATTGTATTTTGTTTTACCTTTATTTTATTTTCATCAAAGATTATATTCTGTTTTATTTTTTATTTTATTTTTATCGAAGATTAAAAATTGTTTTAATTATACTTTTATTTCTACTTTTACTTTATTTTTATCCAATGTTAAAAATTGTTTCAATTATAATTTTATTTCTACTTTTATTTTTATGCAAGATTAAAAATTGTTTCAATTATAATTTTATTTCTACTTTTATTTTATTTGTATCCAAGATTAAAAATTGTTTCAATTATAATTTTAATTCTACTTTTATTTCTACTTTTATTTTATTTTTATCCAAGATTAAAAATTGTTTCAATTATAATTTTATTTCTACTTTTATTTTATTTTTATCCAAGATTATATTTTATTTTTATTTCTAATTTTATTTTTTTCTTATTTACATTAAAAAAAATCCTGGATGTTTTTGATTTTAAATATTATTTCCCCCAATTTTTGCAAATATTTACAACCAAAATTGCGTGAATATTACTGATATGCAATGAACTAAATCCAAATGCGAATATAAAATACAAAATTGCCCTCAACTATTAATTTTCATTCCGCGAAATAAATTATATTCCATTTATTCCAATAAGAATGTGACTCACTAGGAGGAGAAAATTATTGACCAGAAACACTGTATTTGGAGAATTGAAACTGCTTATGGTCGAGGGTTACGATCAAGGCGAGGTAACTATTTCTCGATAGGTATAGACAAGAAATCGAAGCATTTTCGATTTACTTTCTCGTAAAAGCAAAACGTCGCTACAATTTTCAATGCGGCAATCAGGAATACGTATAAGTATTGGACAAATATATTTGGGGTTGGCGCGCGTCTCCTTAGTACTCCAATTACCAACCGTATTTCGTATTTTTACGATGACGCTTTCACCATTGAAGCAAGAATAATATATCCGGCCAAGAAATATATATCAAAAGACTTGGAAGAGTTTTTCCGTAATAAATATATATATATACATATATACACATTTGATGGATACCTTACAGAAGAGGGTCAAATTTATTGACATTTCTTGGAATCCAAGTTTATTATTATATCTCGCGAAAAAGGGAAAATAAAACTTATGTGCCTTTATAGTTTTCTATCTCCAATTTCCTACGCCTATATCAATCTCATGTCTCTAATATTTTTCTTTTTCCTTACTTTTATTAGATTATAAACACACGCAATTTTCTAAAAACGTTCAAATTTCCCTTCCTTACAGTGAAAATTAATTTTCTCGCTGTCAAGAGAGAGAGAGAAAGAGAGAGAAAGAGAGAGAAAGAGAGAGAGAGAGAGAGAGAGAGAGAAAACAGCGCTGGTAAATTAATCCTAAAATTAGATTCGATCTATTTAACAGCAAAATTAAATCTCTCCCCTAGCTTTTTTTTTTTTTTTTTGATTTTAATAAATGAGAGAAATTCTTCACCGGTGGCATCTAATCACCTTTTGCTCTTGATCTTCTTTTTTTTCTCTCATCATAAAGTTTATTTAATTTCCGCAGTTCTCGTTCTTTTCTCACCCGTGTTTTTCATGTGTCACAACAATGCAGAACGGGAATTTATTCCAAAGGGACCGGAGAGGGAAGAAATGAGGAGAAAGGGGGTAATTTTCCAGACAAGGGGAACCGTGAACTGATTAGTGTACACGAAATACGTAATGAGAGTACAGTGTTGATGGAAAAATGAACCCCCGGCATATAAGAAAAGGACCACAACAAGTGTAAGTGTGTTGAAAATACAAATCACTGATGCTTTAACTATCTTGACGCAAAGCAGATTCCAGAAGTTCTAATTTTAAAACTAATTTTTAAATTGAAAGATTCGAGTCTTGTTTTTGTGAATAGATTTGTTCCACTTTTGAAGAGTAATTATGATGAATTTTAATTTATAGGTAATTTGATTTTTTCATAAAATTCATTTTTTTCCAGATCTATTTTTATTCACAGTGCAAGAGGGTCATAGCCAGTGTTCGGTTTTATGGATAAAGGTATAGATCAAGTGTAAAAAAGAAAAAAAAATATATGAAGCCTAACCTCAATGATGAAGAGCAATGGGCAATAATGTGCCCTCGATATCCTTCATGGTTGGACCATGAAAGCAATATCCTGGGCATGTGAAAGTTGCAACGACTGCCCTCGTGCTCTGATGGCACCCCTGCGGTGAAAGCGCCACCAAAGGGTGGCTCCTCTCATCGTGTTCAAAGAAAATTGAACATACCAGGAGCAATTGAGAGGAACTGTCCCCGAGTTCAATGTACTACAGAAAAAAAAATGATGATGATGATGATAATGATGTTTATGGTAATTGCATTCAATATTATTCCATAGATGTAGTAATGGGGAAAAAAACTCAGAGGTCCATAGTTTTTCGATTTACGAAATGATTTTAACATTTACTGGAGGACAACAATCTTTTATCGATGCTGTGCGATTAGTTCAAGAATTTGTAAAACAACGCAAAACGATTTTAAAAATTAGTGGAGGACAACAATCATTTATGGATGCTGTGCGATTAGTTCAAGAATTTAGAAAAACTAGCGAAATGATTTCAACTATTACTAGAGGACAACAATCATTTATGGATGCTGTGCGATTAGTTCAAGAATTTGTAAAACAACGCAAAACGATTTTAAAAATTAGTGGAGGACAACAATCATTTATGGATGCTGTGCGATTAGTTCAAGAATTTAGAAAAACTAGCGAAATAATTTCAACTATTACTGGAAGACGACAATCTTTTATGGATGCTGTGCGATTAGTTCAAGAATTTGTAAAACAACGCAAAACGATTTTAAAAATTAGTGGAGGACAACAATTATTTATGGATGCTGTGCGATTAGTTCAAGAATTTAGAAAAACCAGCGAAATGATTTCAACTATTACTAGAGGGTAACAATCTTTTATGGATGCTGTGCGATTAGTTCAAGACTTTGAGAAACTGCGCGAAACGCTTTTAACATTTATTGGAGGACAACAATTTTTTATGGATGCTGTGCGATTAGTTCAAGATTCTGGAAAACTACGCAAAACGAATTGCGAATAATAAATACAAAAATAAATAAAATAAAAAATACAGAAGCTAATAAAATAATATGTGCAAAAATATTCCAGATTAATTAAAAAAAACCCTGGAGATTAGAAAATTTGGTCTACAAGAAAAAAAAATTATCTACAACTTGTAAGAATTTTCTCAATTATTGTCTTTTTCATGTTTTCATAAATAATTCATAAATCTGTAAACTAAAATCATCAAATTAGTGATGTAAAAACTGAACAATAATTCCCGCCGAATTGGAAACAATTGTTGAAATAATTTGAAACGATAATTTCGATATCAAATTTTCCTTTAGCGGGACTTCAACATTGTGCGGCACCACAACGTCTCGACTTGGTGTCGCGATCGCCCCCCTTTACTTCCGGTAGCAGGAAAGAAGCACTCCTTGTTGTTTCGGTGGTCGAAATAAATGGAAATAAATATCCTAAGGGCGACGTTAGAGAAAAGGAGCTTTGACTTCGAGGAAAAGAAAAAGGGAAAGGGAAACGGAGAAAGCGAAAAGAAAGAGAAGAAGAAAAAAAAACATGATTCAATGGGGAGAAAGTTAAGGGAACGTTTCGATGGAATTGGTCTCTAGGATAGGGTCAGTAACGTCTCAACATGCATCATTGGAGACGAGACAAGAACACTAGAACTTATCCCAGTTTTGCCTCATGCACGGTTCGATACTACTACTTTCACCCTTCATTGTACATTATACCAAAAGACGGGGACATACAGAATTATTTCCTCCCTATTTTACCTCCCCGCAAATATTAAACTTGCTCCATTAATTTTGTTTCTTATCCGCTGGCTAATTGGTTTTCGAGATAAAACTATTATGGCAAACCATGATTTCGAATTTAATGGGAAATTTACCGTCGACCGAAGTTTTGGACATTTCAACTGGAAATTAAAGGTGATTCATAAGGGAAATGTTATTTAGTAATTTAAATAAACAATTTGTAAAAAATTTACCCAAATGCTCTTAAAAATCGAAGAGACAAAATTATTTATGAAAACATGAAAAAGACAAAAAAAGATTAGGTAATTAGTGGTTCTTTATTAATTTTACCCAACAATACACCCAATACACATTTTACCCAAATGCTCTTAAAAATCGAAGAGGAAAATTATTTATGAAAACATGAAAAAGACAAAAAAAAAAGATAAGCTAATTTATTAGTTGTTCTTTATTAATGGTTATTAGTGGTTCTGTTATTAAAATCTATTATTTATTATATTTCAGATCAGTTTGAAATTTAATATCATTGTTTGTTATTTCAACACTTGTGGCGTGTTATGACTGCTTTATTAAGCATCGCGAAAATTGTTACCATTGAATTCATTAAGTGTTTATATTTCATTGCATAAAGCAACGCTTTTCGATCGAATCACGTACACAGGAGTAGTATGTTTTTGCTGATGGCAGAACCCTTTCACCTATACATACATATATATATATATATACAGCTATCTAATTAACCAATTGCATTAGAGATTAGAGAACCAAGGAGGGATTTTGTAAGAGCCGAGGTAAACATTGTATTATCGTCTCTGGAGAACTACCATGTGCAGGTGTTTTACACTCAAGGATCTGATATGCCGTAGTTTCTAGTAGTTAGTACACAATGGAAGTCCATAAGTATGGGGGGAATAGCAAAGGACCGAGGGGGAGATTGTTAGAGAGAGAAAGAGAGAGAGAGAGAGAGAGAGAGAGAGAGAGAGAAGTGTACTGAAACGAGAGAGAATCACGTGAAAATATATGGAGAGACAAAGAGAATTTCTATCGTCCAGAAGCTTTGGATTAAGACCTTAGCATCCTCCAGACTATTTGTTTAGAACACTCCTCCAATGTGTGATTCATTATCTGATTCGCATTCGATGCTTTGTTCGGCAATTTTATTGAATTGTAATTTTATTAATTTCCCTCCTGTTCTTTAATTTCACGAATTCCAAAACCAATATGACAAATCATTTTTAATTGTTTATCTATTAATTAAGATTTTTATTCATTGCAGGATTCCGCAATTTCCAGAATTTTGAAGAAAGGGTGAAAAATTATTTATGAAAAACTGAAAAAGACAATTTTGGATAATTTAGAAATACTAAAGTCCGTACAGACTTTGGCAGAAAGTAATTGATAAAAAATTAATAAACAAGTTAGAAAAAATGGTAAAAAATTATTTATGAAAAACTGAAAAAGACAATTTTGAAATTTTAATTCAGAAGAGTCTAAATATTTTACGTACAATGACAGGGGCGGTAACCATCTCATCTCAATAATTCTACCTGTTTAGTCACTCTTCACAACAGAATAAAAAAACAAACAAATAATACAAAAGCAATAAACATTTAAAGGAAATCAATTTTCATCAAAGAATTTAATTAGCAATTCTTGACAAATATATTGGTGAAATGTAATTTTACATGAATGTTTGAGGGGGTCTATGAATACGGTAAGAGTGACCCAAAAGTCAATTACGCTCGTCCCCCAAGTAAATGTCTTCTCATCCTTAATTCCCCTTGTCCTCTCTATCTCTCTCTCTCTCTCTCTCTCTGTCTCTTTCATAGGCACAAAATTAAGTATGCATCGAAAGGGTCGAATTATTTATGATTTTTTAGGGGAGGATAGACGCAAAAACCTTTTTTTGATAAATGATCTTGAGATGAATGCGTGTGGCCAACACTCTTTTCACGCCCACTTGATGAGACAACCATAATCGGGAAACTATAAGGACGAGAGACTCTCTCGATAAAAGGGTAAAAAGGTCGACGTAAGCCGATTAAACTCTCAAGGGGATTTTGCACACAAGTTTTTCTGACATTTCAAACGGCGCAACTTCGAAATAATCGTATAAATAAACAATGAGAGAAATGAAAATATTTTCCCCTGCTAAAGAGCAGAAGTTAAAAGGAGTAAAAAATTTAAATAAATAATAATGGTAAATTATTTACGTACGCATATCATAGAAAATATAATTGTAATATTATTTATATATATTATTATGAATTATTTAATGTATTATAATTTTATAATACAATGTAAATTGTATTATAAAATTATAATACATTAAATAATATAAATAATCAATAATAAATAATATAAATAAATATATATTAAAATATTAATTGTATAATAATTATAAATTATTATATTCTATTCTTTAAAATCATTTCATACGGAACGTATTAAATATATAGTGATAAATTATCAGAATTTTTAACTCCAGAATGAAAACTAATTAATTAAAAATTAAAAATAATTAAAAATTTATAATTTCCTAATTGTTTTACTTTGTTTATTTTTTATATTGATTTACAAGTGTCGATTCCGTTAATAAAAGATATTTTCTAGTCTCAATGCGGTCGAGCCTTTCGGCATCTTCCGTCAATACACTCCGCCTTATTTTCCCCCACTCTTCAAATTTTCTAACGACTCGGCCGCGTCCGGCAACAAGTCACGCCCACATTTCCCTCTCTCCACGCACTCTACAACATTCATAGAAGATTTTTCCCTCAGTTACAAACTTGTGCTCATAGCGGAAACATAAAGAATTATTTATGAAAACCTGAAGAAGACTTTTGCTCACATCGATTAAAGAAAAAATTATTTATGAAAACCTGAGAAAGACATTTGCTCACAGCGATTAAAGAAAAAATTATTTATGAAAACCAGAAAAAGACTTTTGCTCACAGCGATTAAAGAAAAAATTATTTATGAAAATCTGAAAAAGACTTTCGCTTACAGCGATTACAGAAAAAATTATTGTTGAAAACCAGAAAAAGACTTGCTCACAGCAGTTAAAGAAAAAATTATTTATGAAAATTTGAAAAAGACAATTTTGAATTTTGAAAAAAAGAAATAAAATTGAATATTATTTTAATTGATAAGTTAGAAAAAATTTATGATAAATAAAATTTTCCACTTGGTAAAAATAAAATAATAAATGTAAAATATTAAAATTCAATTTAAATAATCATTTTGCGGAAAATTTTTTTTTCTTCTTTTTTTTTGCAGAATATGACGAAGTTAAAAAATCGATAATCTATGCACGCTTTATTTGCAATTTATAATAGCTTGAAGGTAAATAGTAAATTTCATGAAGAGATAAAGTCAAGTTGGGATAAATATTTTTGAGAAAAAAAAGTAAATAAATAAAAACGTTAAATTTCTAAAATTATATAGATTCCATCTCACGTGAAATAAATTTCATATTTTCTCAAGTCACTTGAATTTATTGGAACAATGATAGATGCACTTTAGCTGCGGTTTATAGGCCTCTGTATATAGCATATTAACCTTGATCACAGTAACGGTTCTTGAGAAATCATACATAAAGTTGCTCCGAGAGACTTAATTTACGAGAAGTCAGCTCTACAGTTTAAAGTTGTCTATAATTTAATAAAGTCTTGTAACAAATTCCAATTTTTCTACCTGCGATCTTATCAAAACCTCGAGAAGGAATATGACGCACCATATAACGAAAATTCTTACCAAGATATACTTGCACATTTACATTTCTCGCCATTAACAAAAAAAAAAAAGAAAATTTTTACTTAAAAAAAATTAATTACCATAATAATTAATTAAAATTTTTTCTTCTAGTAAAATTTAAATTTAAATTTAAATTCTTTTTTCAAAAATTGTTTTTTACTTTTTCTATTAAATTCCTTCTAAATAAAGATTGTGTAATTTAATTAATTTAAATTTAGGAAAAATTAATTAACCTCGCGGAGAAAATTTTCTCAATGTAATAATAAATTGTGTAAAATAAATTCAATAAATTGTAATATAATAAAATAATTTCTAAATCCAATTCAAAAGAGACGATTATTTACACACAATTCTTAATGAAATAATTAGCGGGATTATTTAAAAACTCCTCTATTTCAAGACATTAGGAAATAAAAGAACAGTATTAAAAAGTATATTTTACGAATGAAATGTGTCGATAAAAATCCTTGATTGGCATTAGAAGATAAGAAATAAAAAAAAAGGAGAAAAAAAAATTGTTGAGATAATTGTAAAATGAGGAGCTCATTTTCATAAATTTGAATTAGAAGGTTATTTAATGAAAGTAAAAGTAATTAGTGTACGGATGAGAAAAGGGGCATTTAAATATTAACGCCCATTTTTTTAAAAATCCGTGTTTTGCAAAAACCAGGATGTATACACACACACATATATCTATGTATTTTCTCCGTTTAGATTGTAATTACGGGCAAAGGCGATAAGTGAGTAAAATGCTTATTTTCCGAATACAAATCACATAATGATGTATACAATAAATAAAGACTAGTAAATATTAATAACTGCGAGAGAGAGAGAGAGAGAGAGAGAGAGAGAGGTAATTTTCAACGTAGATCATAGAACTAACTGCTGGCTATAGAAAATGACATCGGTAGCCAAGAGACGGGTAATTACACGGTAATTAAGTATGTAATCACTTGCAAAAGAAGAAGAAAAAAAACGTTAATACGCTCCTCACGTGGTTGCACTCCGCCAGTTGAAAACTAACGGCGAGGGAAAAGGAAAAAAAAATTGAAAATCCTAGTACAAATTAGAAAAATTTAAATATATTCAAAAGAAAATTAATTTTTTTCCCTTACAATAATTATTTTTTAACCGGAGACAATAAAATAGTTAATGTAAATTTGTAAACTAAACTAAACTTGCAATAAGTTTTTTAAAATAAATTTTTAGACGATGAAACAAAATTACTACTTAATTCTAGAGAGACAAATAATGTTTTTTGTCCCTAGTGAGTAAAATAGTCATTTTCGGCACTAGGGAGTAAAATTCGAATTTTTAAACCTAGAGTAAAAAATGACCTTTTCAAAATAGTTTTCGTTTTCAATAGTTCTTTTTAACCCTAGTGAGTAAAATAGTCAGTTTCGGAACTAGGGAGTAAAATTAAACATTTTAAAACCTAGAGAAAAAAATGATCTTTTCAAAATAGTTCCGTTTCCGTTTTCAATGGTTCTTTTTAACCCTAGTGAGTAAAATTGCCATTTTCGGCACTAGGGACTAAAATTCGAATTTTTTAACCTAGAGAAAAAAAGACCTTTGCAAATATTTCCGTTTTCATTTTCAATCATTTTTTTAACCCTACTGAGTAAAATAGTCATTTTTCGGAACTAGGGAGTAAAATTAAACATTTTAAACCTAGAGAAAAAAATGACCTTTTCAAATAGTTTCGTTTTCAAATTTATTTCTATAGATCCAAATAAAGTTTTTTTAAATTTTTTACCCCTGGAGATTAAAATTATTATTTTTTACCCATACAATTAAAATGGCAAGTTCTAAACATAGTGAGCAAAATAGACATTTTCAGTACTTGGGAGTGAAAATATCATTTTGAAATTAAAGGCGTAAAACAATTTTTGGACCCGACGGAGAAAAAAATCATTTTTAACCGTAGAAAGTGAAACGAACGGATTCAGCTCTAGAGTCGAAAATAGTAACTTTTACCCCTAGTGTGTTAATCGGTCATTTTCAACACTAGGAAATAAAATAGTCATTTTTAACTCCTGGGGATATAACAGCAGATTTTTCACTTTACTCGTACAAATGAAAATTATTAATGAAAAAAATAAAATTTATAAATAAAAATTCCTTTCCAAGAGCTAATTAATAAATTATTAATATTTGTTTCAGAGTTTTTCCATTTTAAAAAAACTATAGTGGAAAAAAAAATTCGAAATAGAATTTAAGATTTGAAAATGTCCTGTAGTCAATAAATATTTGTAAATAAAGATAAATCGTACCATTGTGACAGGAATCAAATTCAAATTTTTCCATTTTAAAAAAACTACAGTGGGAAAAAAATTCGAAATAGAACTTGAAATTTGAAAATGTCAAAAATTGTTTTGTAATAAAGATATAAGTAACAAAACCCACTCTCGCATTTTAACATTTTTTGCAGAAAATTTAATTTCCTGACAAATCTACAATAAAGATAAAGTAAAATTTCATTTATTTACGTTAATAAACTATTTAATTAAAAATTTTTAACTGACCTTGATACAAATCTCTGTAACTGATTTCATATAAGTACGTATACGGGATACTTAATTTAATTTATGGGATAGTTTAAGTCGATAAGATTTTTTTCCATTTCTTTTTCATGAAAACTTTTTTTTTTTTTT